>PVIJ01006089.1:50000-96015 GCA_004024925.1 Scalopus aquaticus
CTGGGGAACTTGATCCTCACACACACACACACACACACACACACACACACACACACACACAGAGGCGCAGCATTTCACAGAGTAGCAGGAACAATGAAGACAGCTTTGAGTTTGGAGCCTCCTAATCTGAACTGGGTTAACGAGGGAGAAGCATCAGCCAAGGTGTGATTGCATTAATGTGCTGACAGCGTCCTCTCTGAAGATACCAGTCCAGAACATTTTTTAAAAGTTTTTTCCTATTCTTTTTCCCCCTTCCTTCCCTGACTGTTTCCTAACAGCAAATGCTACCTAACTTTTCATGGCTTCTTAGTTTGTTTGTTCATTTTTATGCTGTTAAGTTTATCGAGGTGATGTTGGTTTACGATACTGTCTATATTTCTGGGGTTCAGGTTCACGCCACTGCACGAACCTTCACGTCTGTGCTTGCCCCTCACCTACTACCAGTGATCACCAATGATCTTCCACCATAGTCCACGGGTCCCTTCATCTCTGCTCCCACTCCCCTCCTCTGGTAACCTCAGTTCCATTGTTAGATGCAAGGTTTTGTTCTTTACTAGACTATAAGCTCCATGCAGGAGGGAGAGTCTGTTCATATTGCCTTCATCCATTAAGCACAGATAATCTTATTTTTTCATGACCTCTCAAAAAAATCCTATATGTCAGATAGGGTTGATAAGAGGAAAAATGAAATAGTGGGTATAATAGTCCATCCAGTTTCCATCACGTGTAGCTCTAAACCACTGTGAATGGTTCTACAACTATTTGAGATCTAATTTATAAACTGTGCTATTAAAAAAAAGATGAACTCTTGACATTTGTGTCAGCATGGATGGAAGTGGAGGGGATTATGCTAAGCTAAATAAGTCAGGAGGGGAAAGGCAAATACAGCAGACAGAAACACACCAGATCAGCAGGTGGTGCGCATCTAGCCAAGGTGTTGGGGACCCACCTCCAGGCTCTGCCCTTGAGATGCCACCAGAGTCCCTGAAAGAGCTAGGGAAGAAAGGCAAATGGTCTGGTCTTGTCCTCTGGACCTTGCCCACCACCAGGACCTCAGCTGCCATCTTTTCTTACCAAATCCTGTGTGATATCTGATTTACAAGAATATTCATGGATCTCAAAACTAGCTTCTGTGGAACATATGAAATCATGACTAATTTTCTTGCTTTGTTACCACCACATTCCGGAAAATCTATAAATAGCACATTTCAGATGAGCATTGTTGGGGCTCAGGAGAGCCCATCGACTGGTCCTTCTTGCTCAGAAGGACCTGGTCATTGTGACTCCTGCTTTGGCATCTTTTTCTTAACAGTAATAATTATTTATTAGTGGAATATATGCTTATTATATTCAGAAATTAAAGTTGGTAGGGGCATGGTGCATCCAGGTCCCTGCGGCTGGGTGATCACATCTGTTAGAAATAAATCACTTTTAAGAAATTGTATTAGTTGCACAGACGGTCAAGAAATGGAGCAAGGGGAGGGAGGGGCAAAGAGGGCAAGGAAGCTGGGTTTTCAATCTTGTGAAATAGAGTGTGGTCAGTGTGTTGTCAGCACATTGCGGAGATCAGACATTGTCCCTCTTAGAACCCCAGGTGGTCAATTAACAGTATGTGCTATTTATTCATTACAAAATAGGCAGGATAAATTAAATGGTTAGGCTGGCTCATAAGAATTCCTAGCAAGGATTAGAATAAAAAATAGTGTATTAAATAGAGACACCCCCTCCCCAAAAAAATGCTATGGAGAATTCTAGGGGAAAAAACTGGAGGAATTTTCCTCTTCATTGTGTCTGGAGTTTCAATTAGAAGCAAAGAAATGGAAAAGGAAAGATTCTTTTGATACTTTTCTCCCTAAACTAAATTCTTCTTCTCTTATTTGAACTTCCTTAGAGTAGTTCAATCACTGCCAGCAATTACTAGCTTCACTGGGAAGTTTCTGTACCCTGTTGGGGGATACAGCTGAACATTGCTTTTTACAACATGCAGTGCCATTCCGTAGCCCCCCTTTGCCTGAGACCACAACACAGCAAATAGAAGCTGGCAAATTGGCCTGATTTTGTGAGAACTCATTTTTGAAAGCGCTTAAGAAAGGGATTATAAAAGGATCTGCCCATATAATTAAAATATATCTATTCAACGTCAAAAATGATATGCTTCTATGTATTTGACATTTATTTCTGTAACTAATGCTCTCACTCTCTTATTGAAAAATGTGTCAGAAGATCAAATGAGAGGAGAGTGATAGTTGGAGGGACACTTAACTGATGCAACAGAGATTCATCAGGAAGTCATACTAGATTGGGTGCCTGGAGGATCTGTAGGAGCTGATAGAGGTTTCCAGACCCAAGACATTCTGAACTGTCATCTTCAAAGAGATCTCCAAAAAGATCATGTTGATGCACCTTGTTTCCTAACTTTTAAATAACTTAGCAATTTCCATTCAGAAAATAAAAGATTGACAGCTGGCCGCATATGTAAGAAATGACTAAGCTGGGTGCATCTTCAAAAGTCAGATGGATCATTGGCAAAGTCAGTACTTGTTTCAGCAGTGAACATTTCTAACAGAAATGACTATTTTCATGTCGGTGGTGTGCTGAGTATTTTCATTCTTTAGCCCTCAAGCTGAGCACTGCAGCCCTTAAAGTGAATCCCTTTTTCCCCCGGTGGAGCTTGCCCTCTGCTGGTTACATCTACATGCCACATGCAACACCTAGACCCACCCCAGAGCCCTCTGTCCCCAAGGAAGCGAGCACTTAAGACGCACCTGAGCAAAGGAGTTTGGCAAATCCTTGCCTCCTCTTGTACTAGAATGATGGCAAGTATGCGTGTCATCGTAGTTCTCTGTAGTTTTCTTCCACTGCTCTATTCCTGCACCCTGTCGGGGATACATCTGAACATTTCTTGTGTCCTACTTTTAAAATGCCCAGCTGGTGGCTCCATGCTCTGGCTTGGACTGTGCCACCCTCATCTTTCACACTCAGTACCCTGCCTAGTTATCAGAGAGACAGGAGACAAGGCAAACTTCCATTTTTCAGCTCCTCTTGATCTGTTTCTAGTCAGCCACAGTGAATGATGCACTTGTACAATTGTTCAAATGACAGTTACTGTGATAACTGAGCATCACTTCCCTGGGGTGGGGGTGTCCTGTGTCCCTGCGGCTCCCTGCTTCCCTCCCGTCCAGTACGGGGCCTTCTGCAGGATAACTGATTACTTGCAATCTTGTCAGTAATGTGGGACTGAGCAGCACTGTAAATATTTTATACCTTGCCCAAACCACTTAGATTTGCATTGGTCTTCTTCATTTCAGTCTTTAAGCTGAACCAAAAAGTCAAATCATTCAACCTGAGAAATAGACAAGAGAACGAATGAAATAAATGTAATGGTGTAACTGGTTAAAATAGCCCAAGTGCATAATAGAAGATTCAGTATGATTTTGTGACACACACATTTTACAGGCTTTTGTCTCCAACTTTATTTCTTCAAAGTGTCGTCTGGGCAATGGCTATAGGTATCATTTTTATCAATAATAGTCAGCACTTCCCACTGGGAAATTAGTCACAGGAAAGAGGTTTTTTTTTTTTTGTTTTTTTTTTTACAAATTATCTTTAAGCATTTATCTTCCAAAAAAAGGATTACTGGACTTTGTCCATTACAAGCCAGCGACCTAAGTGAGTTACTTGTTCTAATTTTAGAAATTTTGTCATGATAAACTAGGGACTGGATAACATTTTATTTTTCAGAGAAGAATGTAATTTTTCTGTTTTCCTTCTTAATAAAAGAACAGTCCTTGGCTGAAGGAAGACTGTTAATAGAAGCCAGTTGTCTTCAAACATTTTTAGGATGTGCACTGTTTAAGTAATGACTTTGGAGCACACTTCCTTGGTATACATATACTTGCTTATTTATACATTATAAAATATGTACTGCTGAAGACTACTCTGTTATCTATGAAAAAAATTTTAAAAGAATCAATATAGATAAAATTATTAATAAAACTCTTGATTAATCATGAGTTAATATTATCTCGAGGCACAGGACATACTTATGAAAGACTCGTTGTTAATAATATTTGATTTGAATCCATATTCCAAGTGGACTCCTTGATACTTTCAAAACTTTTGTCAAATATGATGAACCATCTGTTGGTGTTTATACCTCATACTGTGCCTAAGAAAGAGCTTATGTGATAAGTAAAGAATATCCAATGGACCATTTATTTGTTCGTCATTTAAGTATGAATTACTAGTATTATATTTGAACCATAGTTTTTTCTTCTTTCAGAAATTTTCAAGATCACCCACATTACCAAAATAGTAAAGTTCAAACCAGTTAATCTAGTCTATAATGGGAAAAAAATCTATAATATGTCAGAAAAAAAAATAGGTAGTTTGCTTTAGGTCCCACTAATATAAGTGACAGAGCCGTGATTTGAACCCAGGTCCTCAGATTCTAAGTTGACTCTTATTTCTGTGAAGCACTAAACCAGAAGTTTCCTCATTCTCCCAACATTAGTCACGGGTCTTCTCAGAGAAATTTTCTCCTGCATGTGAGAGGGCATTTTTGCCTTTTTGCTAAAACAAGACCAGAAAAGCAATAGCTTGTAAAACAATTTTAATAATTCATTCAAAATGGCAAACATCGCATCCTTTCTGTCCCCAGCAAGAACTTTTTCCTGTTTTGCCCAAATATCTAATACAAATGATTATGAAAATTTAAAAAAATCTTTGATTTTCCTAAATGAAAATAAGAACCACAACCTCTAGCTCTCAGAATAAATAAAAGTTGTCTTTATTTTTAATTACGTATGCTTAGCTTAAGTGCATTTTCTTTTAAGGTGTAATGACTAAATCGTGATCATTTTCTTTTTGTTTATTCATTTTTGAATGCAAATAAAAGCAGATAATCAATAGATCATAATCCAAAACTAGAGGATTTACAAGTTAATAAGCTTGAGTCAATAGAGATTCCATAACGAAGTCCTCGATGCTAAATCTGACATAATTTGGTTTGCACTTAGCTGGTTGACTTAATGCTTTAATTTAATTCCAAAATTAACTGAAAAATTCAAAGAAAAGGGGAATATCTAAATCTTATTATATTAAAGTATTTTAAAAGCAACAACTCCCTATCATGTCCAAACTGTTCAAGTGAGCTACCAACATCTACCTAAACCTCCTGGGTTCTGATTTTGCTAACAAGTTGACCCCCTCGGGAGCCTAGTATGAGTGGACTGAGAAAGTTTCTCTCTCTGGTCTGTCTTCTTGGCCTCCATTGCTGTCATTTGTGAAGGCAGTTTCCATTATCATAACATCAGTTCTTCCTGACTTGTAGGCAAACTACTAGCGTTGTATTTATTAGAAAAGTCGTCCTTCTATTTCCCTGAAAACTACTGTTCCACCTGATGCCCCCAGAACAGTTAACAGGCTTTAATAGGTCAGAGTAGAAGCAGCCTCTCTTGGTTCCCTGAAACAAAGATGTGAGAAGCTGTCTTTTTCAAGAAATGTCACTCTTGGGCTTTTACCTACCAACATCAGGTAGGGATGTTGAGAAGGAGCCCTTGTAATTCCCAGACCCCCTTCGAGGCTTTGAGCTTACTCTGCAGGCTGCGTACTTCTGCTCCAACCCTGCTTCTGCCAGTTGCACTTAGCAGACTGTGGACAACTTGCCGCGACTAGTTTTACCTCCATTCCCTTATCTGAAAATCGAGGGCTATCTCATGAGATTGCTTTAAGGATCACACAGTCTAATATACATGAAGCACAGGAACCCACACTTAAGATTGTCGATAGGCTCTTGGAAACTGCAAGTTTATGTGAAAAAATATGTAACAGAGCCAAATTAATCCTAGGCTAGTGGATATCAGCCAGAGTTAAGTACTTAGAGCATATTTCTCACTGCAAAAACATCACCAAACTTTTAAATAGCGCCCTAAAACACTTCTAATGTGAAACAATCATTTGTAGTCATTCGTTCATTCATCCTCAGCTGGTTTGTTCCTGTTCAGGGTTGCTGGTCGCTGACGTCCAACCCGGCAGCTCAGGGTTAGGGTGAGACCCATCCTGGCAGGGTCTTCCATTGCAGGGGACATCGCAGACACCACTACACCACTCAGACACGCCAGTGGACCTCAGGAGCACATCTCAGGACGCAGCGGAAACCACGTGCAGACTCCCCTCTGACAGTGGCCCCTGGAGTCAGGTGCTCTTTTCATCCTCAGTGTTAAATGAAGGCTGAACAAAATGACATATTTAAGACCTTCTGTACTTGGCAAGTCCCTATGATGCTTGAACATATTCTTTAGGAAAAGAATGCCAAGCATAAAGAAAGTACGCGAGGAATAACTTTGAAAGCAGTAGCATCTGTCACTGAAAGTGGTCAGATGTGTCTTTCAGATCAGTGATGTGTTCGCCACCAAAGTAGAAATGACTCTGTTTGTTACCATCCTCACAGTGTCCTCGGAGAGCTCGTAGGTCTGGTGGTTGCTTTGTATCTTTGCTGGTCCCACTTTAGCCAGGGGAATGGTCTGTTTTGTCTGTCCCTTAGACCAGCTTTAACTTCCTGGTCCCATTGTCATTACACAAACAGTGCTTTGCTGCAGCAAACGGACTGCAAGTCAGACCTGGTGTTCCACCACTGGCGTCCTTCTCCGCTAGAAGGGTACTCGGAAAACAGAGAACGGAAATAGCATTGATTTTTATGAGGAACATTTTTTTGCATTTCTCCATCTCTGAAATCACAGGCATCTAACAATCTTACCATCGCTGTAGGTGGCAGTTGTTACATACTTGTCATTTCCTGTGCCTGCACAATCTCGATCAATGCTGCTCAGACTCTCATCACTTCAGCTGAGTTATGTGCACTCTCGGCACTCCACACGTTGAGTTTAATTGCCACTTAAAATGTCTTCAAAAAGATTACATTGTGATTTGGCATTGAAATGAAAAGTTATTGTACACACAGAAAGGCATAGGAACAGCAGCTTAATCGTCAAAATTTTTTAAAGCTTGTGCCTATACAAGTCTAAAGGTGTCCTTTAGCAAATATAAAATGAAAATTCTAAGTGATAAGAGCACTGTATCTTCATTCAATTGGAGGCATTTTTTCTTTCAACATAAGATAAATGTGTCTAAAGATAGATGGAATCCTAGATTCTAAAGAACTGACATGTAGTCCATGATAAATATGTTTTTAAAAAACTAGCATGTCACCAATGAGATCATGTAATTAATAAAATGATTAAATAGTAAAAATAAAATGCATTGAAATGAAAGATCATTGATTTGTTGATAGATGCCTATTGAGGACCAATTTGGTGCCAAATACATTTTGTACCCCCAGCCACAGTACTGTCAGAGTGCAAAATCTAATGAGGAGAGCAGGCGGGTCTCTCAAGGTTGCTGTGCAAATGCCATGAACAAGGCAGAGCAGAAAGGAGGCGCTAGTAACGTCCCAGAGACTCAGGAAACTCTTGCAAATGGAGATGACATTAAACTCATATTTTTAAGGATGGCCAGGCATTGCCAGGCATGGATGGGCTTCCTGGCCATGGGGAAATCATGAGCAAAAGCAAGAGCCATGGAGGGGTGTTGTAACCAGACCTTGCGTTGTAAGGCTAAGCACTGGGTGTAAATGCAAATAAACAGGACAGAGCATGGGGGACAGAGGACAAGGCAGGAAAACCAGCTGCAGAGAAGGACTGACCCTTCCAAACATAATACTTTCTAGCCAGACCCACGCTACAGCATGCCTCTGACTGAATCAGCAAAGTTGGGACTTGATTTTTCCACTGGACTATGACAATGAAATAGGATGAGGAGAACAGGTCAGAGACATTGGAAGAGTCACTCAGAGGCAGAAAGTAAACTACCATTACCTAAAGGGACCCCAATTTCATCTCATTGAAGCTGTGTGAACAGGGATAGAGAAAGACCAAGTGAACATAGACTGGGGGCCTCTCGCATGGAAGCAGAAGTCAGGCCACAAGAAAGAGAGAGCAGCTTCAGAGACACTGCAGATTGACTGACACTCAGATTTCAACAATAAATTCCTGATTCCGCTGCACTGTTGGAAGAACAGGCTGCAGGACAACTTCCAGACCTAAGAGACAGGGAGTTAGCCAGACCCGTAAGTCTGGCCAAAGGAAAGATTTTTCCAGAGACAGTAGAGAACTCCTGAGCCAAATTTTCAAGTCAAAACAAAGTCATGCCTGTCGTTAGGAGATTGTGATTCAGTATAAGCGTGTATCTTCTCACAGAGCTCTGCCACTGTGTATAATTTATAGCGACATGTAAACTATGGTGACTGCACTGGGGCAGGGGTGTGGGGCGTGGTGGGGAGGAGGAGAAATCCTCTATTGTAAAATAATAAGCAAAGATGTTTCAAAATATAAATATCTTATGCTGAGATGGGAGCCCTGCAACACAGATCTCTGTCTTTGGACCCTCCTCCTCGGCAACTGCAGCTGGCTCACCGTTAGCAAAACTGCTGCCCGGCTAAAAACCATTCAGATGCTCTTCCTGAAGCCACAGAGAACATGTTCATATGGTCATGCGTTGTAGATGCATAAGGTTATATAAAATGGAATTGGCAGCCATGTTGAGCAATCTGTAAAGAAATCAAGCTAGTTCAGAGAAAGAAAAGACAGAAATACAACTCAGTCCCTGAGAGACAGAGAGAACTCCAAGTTCTGACAGTTTTCCAATTTCAAAGAGCCAGCCAATGCTGTGTTTCATGTGCTGGAGTTCTATCCTTCACTTTCTTTCTTTTCCAATCAAAATGAGTTTGTGCTCTGGGTAGCTAAATATTCTGACTAGAATATTGAGTACGCCATCGCCAACTTTTCCTGTAACTGTACAGTCTAGATTTTCAAACCTGGCTGCCATATTTCTTATTGGAAAATACAACTGATTTCTGGGTTTGATCCTAACCTTGCTAAACTCTATGATAGCTTATTTTTAGAATCTTTGGGCTTTTTAAGTAGACAGTAACCATAGTTCTCATCCTTCCAAATACATATACCTTGTATTAGACAAGATAGGAGAAGATAAATAAGATGCAATAGGGTAGGTTAGGGTAGGGCAGGACAAGGCAGGGAAGGGTAGGATAGAGTAAGGCAAGGAAAGGGGAAGGGAGGGAAGAAAAGGCAGGAAGGGGAAGGGTAGGGCAGGGAAGGATAGGGTAGGATAAGATGTACTGGGTATAAGAGTAGGATATACTGAAGTAACCAAACAGCAAATATTAGTGCTTCGTACAATTAAGGTAGGAAAAGCACGTAGGGGCTTTGCCTATCCTTCTCCATGTTTTATTAATGTAAGACCACGACAGGTGAAAACATGGTGGAAGGCTCTGGAAGATAGTTTTAAGGCCCAGGACAGAAAGTGGCATACAGAAATGGGTTTTACAAGAATCAATCACATAACTCTACTTAGGTATGGGGAAGCTGGGGAATGTGGGAACGTAGATGGTTTGTTGGTGAGCGCTAATAATACCTCATTTTTTTCTTTTATGCAGGATTATCAGCACAATAATGAATAACATGAACTTCCTGTCTTATTTAGTTGTTACATTAAATGGGAAGGTGTCTAGGCTTTAGCGTTAAAACAGGATTTACTATGTTTTAGTAAATACTGTTTTTCAGAGTAAGAATAATTTCTATTTTCACTTGACTAAAAGATTTTACCATGAAAGGGTGTTGAACTTTGTTAATTCTATTAAGATAATCATATTTAAATAAACTTTTCTAAGGGCTGATTCCTAGTCAGGGTAGTCTTTTATATATACTGTCGGATGCTACTTGCTAATATTATGACCTTTTTCTCTAATCTCATAAGTGATTTTGGTCTATCACATCTGTTCTTGTTGTGTTCTTAGATATCTTTTGTATCATCTTGTTATCATATATTGAGTTTGATATCTGGTCTGTTTTCCCTATTTTCTGGAACATTTTGCATAGAACATCAATTAGCTACTACTCAAAGACTTAGTTAAAAACAATTACAAAAACCTCACTGGTAAAACTGTCTGGTCCTGGGCCTCTTTGGAGGAGGAGACTTGCAAAATGCAAGGAGGAGGAAGGAGAGTGGGCAGGTTGCAAATTTAAAGGGAACGTGATCTGAGTTACCCATGGAGACTGTGGTTAAAGTAGGCAGAGGAAACAGCCAGTCCAGGGCCTGCAAGGGAGGTGCTCGTTTGTTTATATTTTATTTTAAAGCTGATTGATGTGTTATTGAATGTGATTTTTTTCTATGAATCCTACTTCTATGAACATTTTTATCTTAGTCATTATTATAAAATTGTTTATATCTTCCTACTTCATGATGAAGTAGGAATCAGCCATGCAAATACTCCAGACCCTTTGGAAAATGTCATTTTGGATTTTTATAGCATCATCCTCTTGATGCAAATTTTTTATACTGTATAAGAGTATTATTCTTTATTGGAGAGGACTATTATTTTTTTAAACCATCCCTAGTGGCAGGGTATATAAAAACATAAAAACTGTGTCATAATGTATTATATTATACTTCCTAGATAAAGTCAAGAATCATATTCATTATATCTCACTTATATATGTGTGTAGTAAGTTTCTAAAGATCAAATAATCTGAAGTTAGTAACAAGAAAGAATTTGCAATTAACTCAATTCTTCGGTATACATTTATTCAACACCTACTATGTCCCAGGCACATGGCTCCTCCCAGGTCTTCTCATAATATGGCAGCTCCTTTCTTGACAATTACAGGAGAATTTAATCTCCATAGTGCTAAGACCATGTCTCCTGTGCCCTTGGGGGTGGCATTCCATAATGTGGCCATCTTCCATTGGTTAGTAGTGAATCACAGGTTGTGTCTACACTCAAGGGGAGGAAGATGACACAAGGGCTGACTCAGGTTGGGGTCACCTTCAGGTATGGACAGAAGGGAACTCTGAGAAATGTAGTTCCACTTAAACCAATTTCGCCTAATACAAACTACACAGAAAAGAAATCAGAAGTCATATTGAGACTTGTCAAGTCTGAGATGTGTAACACATACAAATGGAGAGGCTGAGAGGACAATTGGATACGAGACTGGGGTTTGGGGAGCAATGTTCAGTGACTCTCAAATGGGTATATTTAGCCCAGTCTCTATCCGTAACTAAGATTTATAAATTTGATGCCACATGGTATCTTGTCTCAGTATGGCCCAAATCAGCTCCTCATTCTCCAAATTGGTTACTTTCTCAGGGGTCTCCATTTCATTAAATGGCACCACCATCCACCCTCTCTTAAGGCCAAAAAACCCACCTTCCTTGATTCTTCTTTCTCTTCCACACTCAACCCATCATAATTCTGATGGCACTACTTCCAAAACACAAACCCAGCTATTTAGTCCCATCTCTACCATTTCCACCCCAGTCCAAACCACTCTTGCCTCCTGGGGCTTCTGCACAAGTCTGCTAATGTCTCTACTCCCTCTCTTGACCCCTGCTATGGACTGAATTGTTTCCTCCACAAAAATTCATGTTTTGCACTAACCCCCAGTATATTTGGAGATTGGCCTTTAGGGCAGTAATTATGGTTAAGTGAGGCAATAAGAGTGGCACCCAGATCTGATAGGACTGGTGTCCTTATGAGAAGAGGAAGAGACCCCAGGATCTCTCCCTTTCTGTGTGCACACAGAGAAGAGCCTGCGCCGGGACACTGCAGTCAGCAGCTGTCTACAGTCAGAGAACCCACTAGAAGCCAGCCCTGACAGCACCTTCATCCAGGACTTCTAGGCTCCAGAGCTATGAGATAAATGCCTGTTTTGTAAGTCAGAGTGTGGTATTCTGTAAGGCAGCCTGCGTAAGCTAATAACACACCTACCTATATTCTTCCTAGAGCAGCCACAATGTGATCCACTAAACCTAAATTAAATCATGTCACTGGCTTGCCAAAAGGGCTTCAATAAGTTTCCATTGAAATGAGAATCAGACTCCAGCTCTCATCCTGGTGTATAAGATTTACAGCATCTGGCTCCTCCCCACCATTTGACCTTATCCTTGTCATTCTCCCTCCTGCCCGTGGGCTCAGACATACTAACTTCTTTCTGGCAGCCAAAATGCCAAGCTCTTTCCTTTGGCTCAAAGTTTCTTTCTTGACTGGTTTCTTCTGCTATCTTGTCTAAATGGAAGTTGCTTGGCTTCATCTTCTCAAGCCAAGAATCTCACTCTTGCCCTCCACTGAAGCTCCAACCTTAGTGACTCTTCTACTTATCCCCATCATCAATTGCCACAATATAATGTGAAATGTTTCTCCCCTTTCTGCTATATCCTCAGAGCTCAGAGCTTTGTATATAGGAACCCCTTGATCCATGTGTGTTTAATCCAGGGTGGAGTAAATACAAGACTATGACCGAAAGGAATTCTATCTAAATGTATTTAAGTGCAGTTTTACTAGGATTGCCATAAAATAGATTGCCAGGGTGGAATTGCTGGGTCACAGAGCATGCACGTTTTTAATTTTGATAGATCAGAAGTACTGCCTTTTTAATATTTAGTGTGACTGATTTGCCACTTTAAAATTTAATTATCACAAATTTAATTTTTTTCTTCTTCCCCTTTGAAAAATGAGCCATTTCAAAGCCATTCTCCCCCCCCCCCATGTTTTTATGGGAACTGAGGTACCATCGTTCATTTAGCAAGATCTCCAGCTTCAGCTATAACTGATAGAGCCCATTGTCCATAAAGAAAATGTCTGCATTGAATCTTCTTTTTGCACTGACACCCCCCGTTATGAAATGAATGATGGACTCTAATGAGAGGGGAAAAAGAACCCCAGTTCTTCACATATCATTTCTGTTTTCAGGATGTAGATATTTGTGGGAATAAAGACACAAAAGGAATATCCCAAACTGAGCATCTTAGGTTTGAAATTTACAATCATGACAACAATGGTCCTGGCTAAACAATTAAAATGATACCCACCACAGTCGTTGGAAGGGAGAATATGCTTTTATTCTTTCTTGAACTCTTTCCAATGAAAGGTTCATTTCAAATAAAAAGTTTCATTTGAACATGTAACATTAATTAGAATCCAGAGCTAAGAATGCTTTGGCAACTGTGTCCAGTTTTGAATGAGCCTAAGTCTATTTTTCAGCCATAAGTACTTTCCCTCACATTTTCCATCTCCTCTCTGGTTGTCATATACAAGGAACTAGGGCAGGGGTGTAGATGATGCAAACATGTCCCCAATCAGGAAAAAAACACAACCTGGTACATGTGATTTGATTCTGATTGTGAGTTAGGACAAAGGACAGTACTGTTGGCTTCAGTTCAGCTTAGTTATTTTCATCTCTACCTTCATGATGGCCCAAGACAAACACTATGTCCAAAGGATAATTTCAAATCTTGAAATCAAACAAATATTCAATAATAATCATCAGAAAAGATTTTGAAAATTTTATCCCTAAAAAAATACTCCTATAGCCTTCTACATATGGCAATCTATACTTATTGGCTAAATAATAATTCAATGAATGAACTAATTAATTCTTGGCAGATTTTTTATTTCATCAGTCACTGGCCATGACTTACACTACAATAGGGCAAAATTTAAAAATCCACCCATTAGTCCATCAAATTGTATCATAGAACTCATAATCATCTCTTTAATTTTCTTGCCTAACATTAATCGTTGTTTCCTAACAAACACAGTTCAAAATTTTTAAGGTGACATTCACAGCCCTCTCCAATCTTCCCACTCCTCTCTAACCCCTTTTTAATAACCACTACTCCCTGAGGGACCCCCCGGTCAAGCTACAATCAACTCCCATGTCTTTCCCAAATATACCCTTATGCTTTCTTCCTCCTGTTCTGTCTTCCAGTCTCTTCACATTTTTGTCTCCTCAAACTGTACACCTTTCCTGACCTATACCAGACATCACTTCCCAATTAAGATTTTGCCATCTCCTCTTCCCACCTTTCTTCCCCATGAGAAGTATTTCCCTCCCCAGCATTCAGCTATAGCACTTCCCACACTTAGAATTCAGCACTGACCTGCTCTATGAGGTGCGAAGTTCCTAAGAATCAGCAGCCTGTATTATGTGTCTTGTACCTTCCATGGCAGCATTGCAGAATCTTCACATACAAAATGCTTAAAAGTGTTTGAAGAATGGAATGGGCTGCTAACCAGCAATACTGAAAGTTGCCACTGACCCCTGTGGCAGCTCCAGCATGGAACTTAGCATGGCCGCCCGGCAAAGACACACTCTTCATGCTCTTCGAGCAATAGACCATGAACTTAGACAGTAGTTTCTTCTGCCTCTCTTGTTTTGTGAGTATCTTTTATTCTGGAGCTAATCTGTGTGTTGCATATGCCATCAAAAAATATCTTCTCTGTCCCACCATTTGGGAGCTATGTAGGTAGAGACAACTCTAGTAAAATATGTGTATGTGTGAAATCAGTGAAAGTTTTCTGCTCTTAGATAAGTATTCAAGATTGATATTTGACTAGGAACAATAAGGTGATCATGTCTGAATCAAAAATCAGTGCTTTGATTTTTGAAAAAGTAGTACCAGAGATAAATTTGTTGATCAACCTTTGGAGAACTTAAAAATTAGCTTTATAACTGGGGAGGAAGCAACTTTATAAGTGTTACCTGGCCTCCAAAAGCATAGAAAATATTCTATGTTCATTTGTCAGCATTAAGTTTTATAAAAATCATCCAGGGGACTGGCTGGATGGATTCTGTACAAAGCTGTGACTTTCAGGTAGTGGATAATAAGAAATTTTTGTGCTCCTCATGTTTTACTTTTAATCTAAACCAAAAACTTGAGCTCTTGTCTATAATCATTTTATTTTATCTTCATCATAAGGTAAAATTAAACTTATGATAAAACCAAGAGGTAGTAACCACATGTTCCAACTAAGTAAGATAGAGGTTGATATACTTAAATCTAGACCACTCCAAAGTGCTCTCTGTGTGAAAAAGCATTCTTTGAAGTAACATACTGTCTGAGCAATTCATGCTAACTAAGGAAGTTAAGGAATCCTATCAGGACTTATAAGCCAAAAGTCACCTATTTTAAAGTGAGGAGTCCAGGACAAGGAGCAAAGACAGAAGAAATCCCATCAGCTGGGAATGAAGTTGGTGGTCACCGAGAAAATTAACTCTTTACAAAAGGTAATAAGCACGCCTAATGCCCTGCTGATGAGCACAGAAGAATCTCTATCTCTTGGCCTTCATTGTTACCAGGAGCAGGTGAAAAGCTTCCTGAGGGCCAAGGCAAGTGGGCGTAGTGAACATGCACCACAAAGACCAGAGGGAAAGCTCTGGAAACTGCTGGATCATCAGATCAATAGTCTCAAAGATGACTAAGTTCGGGTGCTTTATGCAGTTTAAACATTTGTGCAGGGAGTCTTTCCCACACAGTCTTTTATTGACAGCTACAGATCAATGGTAATTTTTGATCATTTTCAAACTACATAAACCTATTGACCCCACGGCCACCTTTGGGGCACTTCAAGTCATCAAAAATAATCAGAGGAGATGGTGTAAAATTGTCAGACTGCTGAAGACTCCGAGTAGTTTCTTGTGCCCCCAGGAACAGAATTGAGGGGTTAGAATGTAGTTCAAATTGCCAGCAGAACCTCTGCTGGCCGAGGGTTGCCAGGAGTCTTGTCTTCATGCCTCATAAAAGGACGCGCTGATTTGTATCTAAATCTGACTCTCGTGCATGTAAGTTATTTTTAACAATTAGTCTCATTGGAAATATTAGATTGCTGAGAATGAATCATTCCTGCTTTCCTTTGAGTCATTATTTTCATAAACTCCCTAACAAAAGTAGTTCAGATATTTCTAGAATAAAAGAAAGTAGGAATATTATGTGAATGTGGACATAAAAAATGAAGCAAGTATAAGTTGGCAAACCAGAGGTCAGGCACAACAAAAATATAGATCTCCAAAGAATCAGTAGGATGGATGAGTTTAAGGGAACGTGTGAGTAAAAGAATGACTGTGAAGGGTGAGAGTACTGAGTTAGCATTATCTCTCAAGGGGAAGGAGGGATGATTGTCAATGAAGATTTTTTCTAGTCGGTGGGACAGAAAGGTACCTCCTCAAAGAAGGACTTGAATCCAGAACAATTAAGCTGATGAGTGCTTCAGCCAATATTCTGAATTTAAGGAAAATAGCAAATAACTGAACCAGTGTACAAGGCACAACTAATCCACAGAGTGAACTCTACCCAAATTTTACACCATGTTCTAAACAAGAGAACTCTGATGTTGGAGACAAAATCAGGAGAGAATAATTATCTCCTAAAATGATGAAGAATAAAATGGTAAAGATTATTTAGCCATGTTGCAATTTTCTTTTTCTACTTCTTTTTTAACTGGTATGGCCTTTACTAAATTTTGACGAAAGTGTGGCTCTTCATGAGGTTTATTTAAGGGGTGGATGTGTGTGTGTGTGTTGTGTGTGTGTGTGTGTGTGCACTAAAACTCTTCAGAAGTAACAGTAGAGTAAGAGAACTTGACCTTAATATAAATTTGTAGTGCAAAAATTCTCCTTTATATCCCAATATGGGATCATGTCTACTTTTAAAAAACAAAAGATAGATATAGACCAAATCTAGCAAAACAACTGTTGTCATTACCTTTTGTAGGAGCATGCCTCTAAATATTCCTGTGCCCGCCACGCACACACTTCAACCTGAGACCAGCGGGTCATATTTCTACACTGGATGGTGGAGGTTTGAAGCTAGCGCATTTTGAATACTTCTGCTTTCAAGGATCGGAGCCATAAATGTTTATTAAAAGAATCTATAATGAAATCAGTTTTATTTTTTTAATGGTTGCCTGGAGTGTGTTGGATGGCTGAATGCTGGTTGTTAATCATTAAGTACTCGTGTTACCAAAAGTGTTTGATAGCATTGCCATCTAGGGGCTGAATGGAATTCTCAGCTCTGAAATAAACTGTAATTGAGCAGGTGCTGCTATTGACAATATACATATGTTTTTGCTTTATAGCCCACATGCTTTTCATGTTTCTTATGACAAAAGCTATCTCTAAATGTCCCCCACAGCCTAACTTTTTTATATGTAATCTGTTAGAGGTGATTACTATTTGCTTTGGAGCATATGCCTTTTTGGCATTTATTACTGGATATTCTGAACAAAGAATTTTTCTTTTCTGCATTATTAATCTTGTCCATGTTTGCCCTGTTTCCACAGAAAAGGAATCATTTATCAGAAAAGAATGTTTGTAATCGGGACTTGTAGCATCTTCAAATTTAATATTCATTATGGTCATCTTAGTTCAGTGCTATATTTATCTAAAAGACCAATCCAATGTTGTGGAGAAATAAGTTTTAAATATTTATGAGCTAACTTTTAATATTTTAAAAAAGAGAAATTAGTATTTCTGTAAAATTTGTTTCAGAGTCTGGCCGCTTAGCAAATGTTTAAATATTAAAAGATTTCAAGAGGTTAGCATGTAATATCATAATGGGACTTATTGAAACAGGAAAATTGACTTTACAAGTTTTCAATAAGTAAAGAAAATTGTATTTTCTCTGCCTGTGTTTAATACATAATAAGAAATATTAAAACAGTTGAAACTTATAACCAGAATACAAGGAAACCATGTCAAAACTGTTTATTTTTTAATATATATATTTTTTCAAAACTGTTTCTAATGTGTGTTTTGGGTTTGTCTAGCCAGTTTGGTTTGGTTAAATGGTCTAGTTTAATTTTGCCACCTTGTTTTAGAATTTTTTCAAAACAGTACTTGGGTCCCCCACCCCACCCCCACACACACACTCTTAAACAGAATTTCCTTACATATATTTTCCTTACACATATCTTTGTCCCTATGCGCTAAGGTACCTACTTCTCCATCTCTCATTCTTCCTCTAGTGCCCAACAAGAAAGAGGACAATTGAAAAATGTCACTTCTAAACATCTAATAAACTAAAGCTGATCTCACACACCATTAAGCATAAATATCCTATTAAACCAGTCAAAAGTTCCTTGTGATCACTCACATCCAATGGATATGGTACACAACAGGAATTCTGTGTGCACGCGTGTGTGTGTGTGTGTGTGTGTGTGTGTGTGTGTTTGCCTGTATGCACAATCCTGGTCCACTTGCAGACATAATTCCTATCTGTAAACATTCACATCCATATCCATCCAGCCCAGATCTGGAGAGCACCCACAAACATGAGGGTCTTTCAAAACACTAGGATTCTTAGTTCTGGTTCACTTATGCAAAATATGTTAAATATTGTTGTCCATGCAGAAAAAAAGCTAATGCTGCTGTCCTTATTCTTTTTTTCTTTTATACCCACCAAAACTCAAATTCTAAAAACCTAGCTAATAATTACTTTGAGTAAGTGTCTTGGTTTTAGTTACAATGTTTTAAACAAATGAGAACATTTTCACTTTTCCATTGACAGTAGACCTTGCTAGGGGTCTTTATGCATTGAGGAGATGGAGAGATCCAGATGTATAACAAAATGTATTTGGCGACAAATAAAGGAGAACCGTGTTTGCTCAGGTTAAACCTCCAGAGCCTTAGCTTGTCCCCTTTGCTGCCATGCAACTTGGTGTCCCGATTTCCACCCTGAGCTGACACAGCAAGAATCTGAAGCAACATAGATTTTCTGTGTTATACGTCACATATCACATCAGTTGGGCTGCTAGTTCAAAAAAGACAAGAGCCCCAGCTAGCCCATACTTGGGTATATCTGAAATCACACAACATAAGGTAATGCAGGCTTCCCCCTATCCAAATGTAGAGCATCCCCAGGAAACTTCCCCTAATTAAATGGTGTAAAGCTAAGAAGCGATTATCATTCATTTATATGGAAAAAAATGTTTGAGCATTCCTAGACCCAAAAATAGCCTGCCAAATTTTACCAAATAACACACTAACATCTAATAAAAGTAGGACTGCCATGGCACAGACACAGCCAGTATTAAAAAAAGTCGAGGAGCAGCCTAGGGGAGCCAGTCTTGCTGCTCCGTCATCACTTCCACGAGAATGGCTGCTGCCAAATCAACACTAATGCTCTATTCACATTTGTCCTAAAAGTGAAATCCTTTTTGGATTTTTTTTTTTTTTTTAGTTAGCAAAAACAAGTATTAATACTTTCCATAAAAGCAAAGTGGCCAAATACCCACTCTGGAAATGCAGCAGATGTCCGGATATGGAGATTGTCAAGAACAAGGGAAGAAGCCACGTTGTTTCCTAACCAATTAAAAACTGGCTGTAGTATTTGTACTGGCATTGCTGATGTACCCTGCTCAGAGAATGACCTTCTAGCAACTGTTAGCAGTTTCGAAAAAAAGCTTACCTGTTTATTTCCTTACAGGGAACAAGTCATCAAGCCCACCTATTTGGGTTAGAACCATTCACAACATATCATATTGGGGTTGTGGCCGCAAACCGGGCAGGAGAAGTTTCAAGCCCCTGGACTCTGGTTCAAACCCTGGAATCTTCCCCAAGTGGACTGAGTAACTTCCCAGTTGAACAGAAGGACAATGGCCGGGCATTGTTCCTGCAGTGGTCAGAGCCCATGAGAACCAATGGTGTGATTAAGGTAATGTCTACCCTGAATATGAAATCGTGTGTGGTATTCTCCAGATAAATAGATGCACCCTGACAGGCCATCAGGTCACTGTGGGAAGCTCCCTTCACAGTCTGTATAATTCTCCTTGATGGCTCCTCCAGGCATTTCATCAGAGACCACAGAAAACTAGATCATGTGTGTTCTGATTGCACTGGGCTGAACCCAGCACTGGGCTAAGTGCTCTCCGTGGATCATCTCATTTAATCCTCGCATCAACCCTGCTAAGTAGGTACCACTAAACCCCAGGAGCACATAAAGGCTAAATAACTGTCCAGGCCCACACTGCAAAGGATCAGTAGTTGGGATTAGAAGCCAGGAAGTCACACCCTAGCTGAACTCTGGCTGTGTTCCCCCCAAATCCAGAATCTTCCTATTGGTCATGTACTGAGTCTGGCTGGATATGCTCTTTGCACAGAACTTTCTAATCACAAGACAGGAAGTCCCCCAACCTGCTAATTCTACAGCTTCCCTTTATGGCCGTGAAAAAGTCTTTTTTTCATTGAATCTTATTGATTCACCATTCATTCACTTGGGAATTCAGTTCCAAACCTCAACCATGCATATGCTTCACTCACCTACCACCAAATTGTGGTGGTGCCACACTATGGAACTGACCCCTCTGCCCACTAAACCAGCCCCCTTCCCCTGCCCTGGTAATCACATCGTTCACTAGGTCTAAGGGTTATTTTGATTGTTTTGTTAGTTCCTTTGCTTTGTTTATCATCCACAGATTATTTTTTTTTTACATAAACTATCAGGTAATTGTCTTTCACTTAGCATAATCACCTCACGGTGCATCCATGTTGTCACAAATGGCAAGATTTTATTTTTCACAGCTGAGTAGTATTCCATCGAGCATATATTCCACAATGTTCTTTTAGCCAGTCATCCATCAAAAGGCATTGAGGTTTATTCCATGTCTTGGCTATTATGGTTAATGCTGTTATGAGCATAGGGGCGCAGATATCTTTTCATATTAGTGTTTTCACGTTCTTCAGATAAATACCTAGGAAGGGGTCATACAGAATATCCATTTTTAGTTTTTTAAAGATTATGAGAAAGTCTTGTCATTGTCACAACAGCCTGTGACCACAAATGAGGTTGCAGCTCCATTAGCCCACATGTTGACACTTTGAACCATCACCCACAGGGAAGCCCACCCTCCTTCCCCTTTCTGGTGTCTGTCCCCACAGGTCGTGGCCACTCAAGTCCATTACTACCTCCCCTCGGCCCTGGGCCACTGCTAAGGCCACCGCCATCTGCAGATGGGCTCACAGGATTCCCTGGCCTCAGTCACTGCCTTTCCTTCTCTAGCCCCTCTCAGGAGGGCAAAGTCTTCTCCATACAACAGTTAAGACTAAGCTGTAACTTTGGATAAAGCTTCCTTGAAATTCCTGTGAGAGGGATGGGCATAGGAAATTCCCTACAATAATGACTTAGAAACCAACTGAGGCTCACAGGCCGAGGTGCATCCTGAGGGGCTCCCCATGGCCATGGCTGCCAGCTCCAGGCCTGCCACACACCAGACTCCTCCTCCTCTGGAATAGGAGGCTTGTGCTTAGGAGCCCACAGTCCTACAATCCAACCTGCAGTCCCAAAATCCCCCCAGAAGAACCAGTCTCTCCTCTCACCTCCCTCAAATCCCCCTGCTTTGACAGTGTTTGTTTTGGTCCCAGCACCTGTCTCATTCTCTCCTAGTTGCCAACAGGAGTATCATGCATTTCACCACATATTTATTGAGCTTCTACTAAGTATTAGAGATTTATTCAGGAGTGAGCAAGACAGGCAAGGCCCCAGTCATCACAGATTGTGTGTGTGTGAGTGTGTGTGTGTGTGTGAGTGTGGGGGGGGACAGGTGTGTGAGTATGGATAAGAGTGTGTTGGAGTGTGAGTGTGTGTGCGTGTCTGTGTGTATATACATGAATGGTGAGGGTTACAGGAGGCAATCAAAAAGCTAAGACACAAGCAGGAGAATTCCAGAGAATGATGAGTGCCATAGACAAAATTAAACACAATAATGTAATTGTGCCTGCTCAGGCTATTTTGGAATGGATTTGTATTGAGTTGACATTTGAGCTGAGCCCTGAATGACAAGACAGAGTCAGTCATCTGAATATGTGGGGGCAAAATGTTCCAGACAAAGTGAGCAGCAAACACAAGGCCTAAAGCCAGGAATGAACTTGGCATATTCCCAGAAAGGGAAGAAAGCCAGTGTGGCTGGGCATTGCATTGGGAGAGAGAGAAAGACAACATTAGAAGAGACGAGAGGAACTGGTAGGAGGTAGACTGGACCCAACCTTGGAGGCTATGATCAAGAGTTTGGAATTTATTCTGAGTCCAATGAGAAATTACTGAAGGCTTCCAACAAAGAAATTGCACGATCAAATACATGTTTTTAAAAATCACTCTGACTGCTCTGTGGAAAGTGGACTAAAAAGAGAACAGAAGAGTGTGAAAACTATTGAAGAATTCAATGTGGGGGCTTGATTAGAGTGGGCACTGTGAAGGTAGAAATATGGCAGTGGGTTGGAGATAGATTCAGAAGGTCAAAATGACAGGCAGTTATTAGATCCGATGTGAAACATAAAGAAAGGTGATACTTCAGAATGACTTCTGGGTTTGGTCTGGGACCACTTACTGGGAAGGGAAGGTTGGAAGATATACAAGTTTGAGAGGGCAAGTAAGTAGTTGGAGATGCAAGTCTAGGAGTTTCTAGAAAGTTCTTCACTAAGATGTAGACATTTGGAATTTGTCAGCAGGTGGCTGGTATTTAAGCCCATGGGTCTGGAAGACATCATCCTTGAAGAGAAGTAGAGATGATGAAATCCAGGAACCAAGCCCTGGTGAATAATAACATTGGGGGGTAAAGAGGTAGGGGAGGACCAGCAAAGGAGAGTGAGAAGAGGCAAGTGAAGTAGATGAGTGGGGAGTCCTGAAAGTGAAGAGAAAAGATGACAAATTGCATTGAGAGATGAAGTCAAATGAGAGCAGAGAAGTGGCCCTGGGTTTGGAAATGAAGAGATAGTTTTGATCTTGACAAGAAGCTCAAGTGGTGAAATGGGAAAGCTGACTGGGATGACTGGAGGGAAGATGGCAGGTGAGGGCATAAGAACAACTCTTTAAAGAAGTTTACATGAAAAGAAAAGCAGAGAGTGGGGCAGCAGGTGGGGGACCAATGGTGTCAAATTTTATTTAAAAATCAAAAAAATACTGGAGTACATTGAAATACTACTGGAATATGCCCAGTAGAGAGACAGAAATTGGTGACACAAGAGATAATGAGAGTAACGTCAGGTGTGAGATCTTTTGGAAAGACAACAATGATGGACCCCATTGCTAGGGGCAGAGGTACTTCATCTATAGCAAGCAGAAGGCAGGAAAGTAGCGTAAGTTTAGATTCACATGGATATGGTGGGAGTAATACATGGTGTGAGAACTCCTTTCTCAGGGCTTCCACTGTCTCAGTGTAATATGTCGACAGCCAGCTGTGAAGGAGGGAAGAGAGTTTGGGTGGTCAGTGGGGAAAAGTAGCAATGAAATAATCACTTTGAAAAGCCAGAGAGTAAATATTTTGGGAAAGAGACTAGGATTCTACATTGGTTTTCACCTGTTTAGAATTTAGGGCAAGAAATTTGAAGTGAGACCTATCAGGATGTATGGGTGTTTTTTCTCCAAACCCAGTAGGGAGCTTGGGTACAAAGGAAGAGCTGAATTTAGCACTCATTAGAGATTGACTGAGAGAATGGGAGGCAAGGGTGGGTAGGCAAGATTCATAGTGGCTTTGGAAGCAGTTATGAAACTGAAGTTCTCTTCAGAAAAGACACTGTCCACCTTCTCTTAGGGGTGTTGTCTTACCCTAAGGCCCCAACAAGAAAGTCAACATAATTAGATTACCGAAGATTTAAGATTATACAAGATTTATGATTACAAATAGATGTAAGCTATATAATCTTAAACAGCGCTCATGTGTGTCAACAATCCGGCTAAGTTCCTTCCCCAGGAAACACCTGGAGGAACTTTCAAGGCAGGTGGGGCTCCCATGGGACTCTGACATGTGTCTCCCTCCTCTTGGGGACTTCAGCATCCTAGGGGGTCACCATGGACAGGAATGTATCTCACATCTCAAGTGCACTGACTATGACACCACATTCAATAACATTCAAGTTATTTCCCATTTTTCCTAAAGAACAAGGAATATATAAGATAAGAAATGTGCTCTCTATTTGTTTAATTTATATGCAGGTGGTCTCCCAAGGACAGAAGAATCCTCTGCTCCAAAGTATTCTTCCATGGCTGGTAAGAGAAAACAGGATGTTTCCTCCATTTTCCAGCCATCAAAGTTTGTATCTGTCTATGTGCAAGTGTGTGCAGCATATAGATGCATGTGTGAGAGCCCGTGCACACTGTCAGCCCTGGCCCTGGGGGACGACAAGCGCTGTAGTGTCATCTCCCTGTAATAGCGTGGGAGGGAGAATGGCAATCCGCCTGACTTACATCCATCCTCAGGAGGAGATCAGAGTGGGTCAGATCTACAAAATGGAGACTTACAGACAAATCCCGACTTCTAAAACATAAAAATAGGAGGAAACGCCAAGAGCACTACAGTTGGCCCCCAACTTACATATTTCAACTGAATGACGTTTCAACTATAGATGGTGGGAAGGGCAATAAGCTTTCAGCAGAAACTGTGTCAAGTTTTGAATTAGACATTTGGGTTCCATTTTCAGTACGGTTTTCAATAAATGATGTGAGTCAACACTTACTTGTAGCATAAGCTTTGTGTTAGAGGCTTTACCCAACCTTGCTGACTGCAAGTGTTCTGAACAGGCCAAGCTAAGCTGTGATGTTTGGTAGGTTAGGCATGTTAAGTGCATTTTGAACTTGCAATATTTTCAGCTTAACAAGAGGTTTGGCAGGATGTAACTCCATCGTAAGTCGAGGAAGGTTTGTGTTTAAGTCCAGGAATCAAGTCTAAGAAAGACATGCTTACATGATATCCAATCTTAAAAATAAAAAGTAAAGACACAATTCCTCTTTCTGTGGACTTTACATGAAGTGGAAAAGCTCACACTCAAAATTCAAAACACAATGCTTTTTCTGGACTAGACGCATGAAAATGAGGGAAAGGGTTAAAGGGGATGAAATAGCTCACCAAGAAACTCAAAGGCCTCAAGTTGTTTTCCTTTGCGCCTCTCCTCCCCACAGGCATACCAGGTCTTCAAGGACAGGGTGCTGGAGTACTCCGGCCTGAAGCGGCAGTTCCCCTTCCGGCGCCTTCACCCCTTCACGCTCTGCACGCTGACCCTGGAGGCCTGCACTGGGGCGGGCTGTGCACACACGGCACCCCAGCCTCTGCGGATGGGTGAAGCCCCTCCCCACTCCCAGTCGGCTCCTGCAGTCCAGGCTGTCGGGCCCACCAGCGTGGAGCTGAGCTGGTCTCAGCCTGCCCACCCAAACGGAAAGATTCTCCGCTATGAAGTGATGCGCAGGTGCTTTGAGGAAGGAGCTGGTGGGGATCCGGCCATCCCAGTGAAGGAAAAAATAGTTTTTACAGAATATAATACTGAAAGGGAGACCTTTTCGTATAACGACACAGGTTTGCAGCCATGGACACGGTGCGAATATAAAATCTATGCTTGGAATTCGGCAGGTCAGACCTGTGGCGCTTGGACTATGGTAAGGACGATGCAGGCGCCTCCGGAAGGTCTTTCTGCACCCAAGATAGCCTATGTGTCTACGAGTCCCAACAAGCTGCTGATTTCCTGGATCCTTCCAGAACAATCTAACGGTGTCATCCAATCCTATAGGCTTCTCAGGAATGGGGTGCTCCTTCCTTTCATCTTTGACGCGATGACTCTTAATTACATGGATGACAAGCTGCTTCCCTTTTCCACATACAGCTATGCACTCAGAGCCTGCACCGGGGGAGGCTGCACCACCAGCCGCCCCACCAGCATCACTACCCTGGAGGCTGCGCCAGGTGGGCTCAGCCCTCCGGCTCTTCAGGTCATTGGGGCCACCCAAATAAATGTATCTTGGTTCCCACCTTCAGTTCAAAATGGCCAGATCACTAAGTACTTACTGCGCTGTGACGGCAGGGGGCGCCTGGCAAAGCAGGGCCTGGCCCTGCTGGTCTCCCGGCTGCCGCCTCACACTCAGTATAACTTCTCGCGAGTGGCCTGCACACTTGGAGGCTGCGCAGCTAGTGAGCCCCAGTCTGCCAGGACCATGGAAGCTCCCCCTCCACACATGGACCCCCCGAGATTGCAAGTCACAGGCTCAAAATCCATAGAAATCTCCTGGAGCCCTCCCAGAAACCCAAATGGCCAGATCACAAGTTACGAACTGCGGCGGGACGGAGCCCTGGTGTACACTGGGCTGGACACCCACTATCACGATTTCCCCCTCACCCCAGGCGTGGAGTACGGCTATACAGTGGCCGCCAGCAATAGCCAAGGAGGTGTCTTGAGTCCAGTCGCCAAAGAGCGAACCAGTGCCTCAGCACCCTCAGGACTGGAACCCCCTAAACTGCAGGCCAAGGGTCCTCAGGAGATCTTGGTAACCTGGGACCCTCCGGTGAAGACAAATGGCCATATTGTCAACTATACCCTCTTCATCCATGACCTGTTGAAAAGAGAAACAAAAGCCACACACTCAAACTCAACTCATGAACCTGTAGGCACAAAGTCACTCGTAGTAGGCCAGCAGAAGCCATTTCATAGGTGGGTAGCCCCCTTGGGGTATGCTGACAGCAAGCCCTAGCCTTTCTGTCACCTAAGCCCTCAATCAGTTTGAATGAAGATTCTAGAAGCAAAGTTGTATGATGTCCCCAACCCCCTAACCAACCAGTGGACCAACCACCCAGTCCATACCTGCTCACAGAACTTCTAGAGCGCAAGCTGCGATTCCCTACACTATCTGGATCAAGTGGCCCAGAGATGGGGCCAGGTCCCTAAATCTTATTGCCTCTTAGAAGCACACAGGGCCCTAGACAACTCCGAGAGCCCCAGGTGGGTCACTGAATGCAGCTGTGAAGAAAATGAGGTATTAAGTTAAAGTAGGAAAAAGTGCCAGTGGACAGGAGCCTTTACCCACCCAAGCAGGGACCCTCCACAGCTGGTTCTGGGGGGATCCCTTCTGCTGGAATCCAGCTCTCACCCAGGATAATGAGGCTTCTCTGACTATTTCCTCAGTCCCCTAGGCCTCCCCCAGCTCTGACCTCATGGCTTCTCTGACGGTGCTGTTTTGCTCCCGCCTGTTCTTGCTGGGGGTCCCTCTGGGCTCATGGACGTGTGTGGGTGTGTGTCACCCTCCACAACAGGGAGCCTCACCAGCGGCCCCAGATTAAAGAATTGCTTGGCACTTTTCCCCATCACATTTTAAGTAAGTTACATCCCCAGAGAGAAAAGTAATAAAAGACATTTTATGCTTAAAATTTAGTGAAATGAGCAGAAGCACTTTAAAAATATTAAAGGCTGAAAGTGTTGATTTCTAACACCATTGGTAAAATTCAGCCATTATTGTAATCTACTGGGGTGTAGATTGGGTCCTCCTATAATTATCTTTGATATACAGTGCTGTTGAGATGAAACACTCACGGTCTTTTGTGTCTACTAGTGACAATTATTTAGGGTTGCATTAAGTATTAGACAGTAATTGAAACTCCAACAGGTAGCTTCCGTGGTAATCCACATGTGGTGTGGCTGGATTTTCCCTTACCCTGATCCGGGCATTAAAAAGGACCCTTGAGCTAAAATCTCTACATTTTATACCAGCTTCCTCTTTACCTGACTGGTTCCCTGCAAGTTTCAAAATCATATCAACGTACTGCTTTTTGAAAAGTTTACTCAAAAAGATTTCCAAGGATGGAAAAAATTTCCAGATGTAAAAGGAGCACTTTTTTTCCCAGACTAGAAAAATAAGGTTTGATCGATCAGACAAACCCAACAAATATTTTTAGTAGATATGAAATGTCTTTTCATTACCCACAGTAACTGAAGATGTAAGGAAATGAATGATATACAACAGAATACCACTTCCATATGAAGATGGGATCCATGTAGTTTTAGATTTTTCCAGCAGATCAATGTTTACTGAATATTGCTACTTAATTAGTATCTCTTTGCTGTCCCAACCCCCAGCTGGCCAGTTGGTAGATTGCCCTAAGTAGCAAAAGGAAAATGACCCAGAAGTTGTTGTTGTTGGTTTTTTTTAAGATTTATTTATGTATGCATACAAGAGCTGGGGTACAGGTCAGAGGTATGGAGGGTGGTGAGAGGATTCATCACAGATACAACGGGGAGCAGAACAGGTGGATCTACAGAAATACACTGCTGAGGGGAGCAACAGGCCAGGGAGGAGAGGTCTGCTGCGCCATGTGGCCGGGGATGGAACTCGTGCTGCAGTGGCTGCAGATAGCTTTATAGTGCTGAAACTTAACCCATTGCACCACCAGGGCAGACCCCAGAAGTTTTTTTTTAACCACAGATAATTTAGAAAATGACTAATGCATACATGGGAAATCAAAACAGACCTCACAATCACTTAGAAGTCAGATTTGTGCTACATCACTATGGATTTGTGCTCCTGTAAATTGGTAGCCCCATCACCTTGCAGTGGAATTGGGCAAGAGAGGAAAGAAAGGGACGGAGGAGCAGAGGGGAAAGAGATCACCAAGGAAGAGAGGAGCATAATCAAGAAGGGGGAGAGGAGAAACATAAAACAAGGAAGAGAACAGAGAGCAGAGAAGCAAAGAGGAGAGACAGCAAACAGAAGAGACAAAGGCCAGAATAAAGGAGAGAGAAAGGTGGTAGAGGCTTGAGGGAAAATTAGAGGTGTCATAAAATCAGTGGGGTGTGAGAACCAAGAGGAGAGCCCTCACTGCAGCATAGGCACTAGATACTAGCCCAAAGCCCCTTTTGTGGGAAGGCAGCCGTCCCTGCTATGTGTATAGACCGTTCCAAGTGACAGGAGATCAGCCAAGAGTCAAAGCGTAATTGATTGTGCGACTTGAACTGGAGGGTGATAAGTTGTCTCCGTGATTGATAATCTAGTGTGTAGCTGGGTTCACTTTGGCCCCACAAGGTCCTTGTATGATGTAAGAGAGCCTGTTTTAAGATGTCAGGTATCAGGTAGGGGATTTATTACCACTGAGGCCTTCACTACACAAGACTCCTTCATGACCTAGAAACATTCCTGAGGGCCTTTGAGCTCCAGATGCAGAAGTAGGAGAAGCCCAGGACTGCTGAAAACTGATTCAGACACCCCAACATCTGCATTCTTCATGCTTCTATTCAGTAATCTGGCAAATACTTTCATGCGAGAAAGCATCTCAAAAGTTTATTTAGTCCGTTCTTTCTTGTTTAGGGCAGGATTGTGCCCACCCTTTCCACATAGATAGGAGGTTTTAAAATGTCCTCACATTTCCATGGAAATATGACTCTTGTTTTTCTTTAAAGGGTAGCTGCAGATAGGAATAAATGTAATGGATTTGTCTTTTTTTTTTTTTCCTGAAAACACTTGGCTTCCTATGATGGAAATCAGTTTTGCCAATAATGGGCCGTTTCTGCCTTATGTCCTGCAGGTATGAGGTCCGAATTCAAGCCTGCACCAGACTGGGATGTGCCTTGAGTGACTGGACATCGACACAGACCCCTGAGATTGCCCCACAGCTCCGCCTGCCCCCTCATCAAGAGGTCCAGAGGGCTCCTGGGGGATACCAGCCTGTGGTCTCCCTTCTATGGGCAGGACCCCTTCAGTCCAATGGAAAAGTTTTATATTATGAAGTATACAGAAGACAAGTAGGAACCCAGCTTGGAAGATCCACTCCTGTGCTGACCTATAATGGAAGCTCCAGCTCTTTTATGGACTCGGAACTCCTGCCTTTCACAGAGTATGAGTATCAGGTAAGAGATGTGCGTTGTCAACCACGCACTCTGAGATTCTCGCACACATCTATGCCTGCCTGTAAAAATTGCTTGCAATTTGGGAAACCACTTTAAAGAAACACAGAGCTGAAGGGATTCAATAATAATCTTTTTTTTAAATGAAGCAGTAAATGTGGGGTGGAAGTCCATATTAATTTACCTTCTTCATTTTCTTGTTTCTTGATCCATGTGATACATGCTTGGCATGCCTGTGTAGATTTCAGGCTAAGTATTTGCATTTCTTATTAATGGCATGGTGTCTACCACCAAGCTTTCTTCTCTCTGCTTTGCTTTGCTGGGAAATACACCTTCTTAGACGATCACTTTGAAAATATAAAATCTCATGAAAGTCATGTGATCCAGAAAGATAAGGAAAATTCTAGAGGAAAACAATGGACCTATGGGGGAAGATGTAAGTTTTATATGAGGATAGCCTTGAAAATAAGACTTCACCTATCCCCACAAAGAATTGTGAGAAATATTTTGAATATACAGTTGGGCCATAAGTAATGTGGCATGAGCTGCCTGGGTCCAACTTACATTCAGTTGTTTGGGTTAGGATTTTGTTTTCAATAAATACCGTTGCTCCCCCATAGCCTTGGGGTCCACATTCACAGATCCAGCTAACTGCAGATGTTGATTGGTTGAGTTCTCGGATTCAGAACCTGGAGTTAGGGAGGGCCTGTTATAAGGAACCTGGGCATCCTGGGATTTTAGTATGGGAGCAGGGAATATAGGGAGGTATCCTGAACCAATCCCCGCTTGGATACAAAGGGGTAATTTTAGTTACACTTTGGGAGGATCAAAATTTGTACAAAAACTCCACGTTGGTCAAGGGGGAAGGAGGCTGTATCCTGAAATCTGGGAGGACTTCTGGTAGGTTTGTTTTTCTGTCAGAATGCATTGTGCTTTTGTAATAGCAGCCCATTTCCCGTGGGGTGTGATCCTCCACCCCTGCTGAGGCCTGTGGTGGGCACAGGAGCCACACTCAGCCCCTCAGCCTTGCCTGGGACTTGATCTCCAGCAGAGTGCCTCAGTTTCAAAAAGTGGAGGTGAGAAGTCTTGATAAAGTAGACCTAGCCTCAATCCGAAAGCTTTTCTTATTCCTGCTGTTTCCAATGCCCACATGATTCTTCACCTATTCTTTTAATTCCATGTAGTCCCAGTCAATTCTCTTTTTGTTTAAGTCAGAGTCATTTTGTTGTGCTTGCTCCCAGAGGAAGCTTACTGATTGAACCGGCGCTAAGTGCAGGCTCAACTTGTTGAAACTGAGCCTTGAAATGCTCATCTTAACCAAAAAATAATAAAATCTCTATGTCACCAGGGAAGGGAAAGCAAATCCATGAGTACAATTATTATTGGTGTAATTTTTAGTGTGAAAAGCATATAGTTTAAGCTAATAATGTGTAATGTATGAGGCAAATTACCTAATGAAGTTAGTAAGAATTGGAGCTATAAATTAGTTCTTGGAGGGTTTGGAAAAGTACATAGATATAAATCTATAGTCCCTTACTCAAAATTTCAAAGCTAAACCTCTCTTAAAAGCAAAACTCTCTTCTAAGTTTGGCCCTACACACTTGACAGTAAAACAATATAAACAGACCTGAGACTATGTAAAGCATTTATTTATCCCATTTAATATAAATATATGTTTTGCTGTGTAAATATTGTGTTTTATTACAAGATCATACTGGGGACATTACAAAATATACAGCATATGAAATTTATTACCTTCCCCAAATCTGAAAGAAATTATTAAAAAATACATCAGGCCTCACAGGTTTAGGGCTTGGATTGTGAGTCATATTGCAGAGGAACAAAATACCTATTGCTGCTACAGTTGGAGACAAAATCCTGTTAGAAACATCCAGAAAATATGTGGCCATCCTTTTGTTCTTTCTCACTGTCTTTACTGAAAAATGTCAAGTCTCTAAGACTCCCTGTTCTTGAAGTCTCCTTTGTGAAAGAATCACACACCTCTGCGAGAGAGTGGACAGAAATGGCACAAGGTCTTTGACCTCTGATTAGATTCAACTAAAAGATTAAACATGCTGAAAGCAAACCAATGATTGCAACCAAAGCCGGGATACTCAAATTATTTGCTCCCCATCCCAGGGCTAAAGCTCAAACTAAAATAACAGGAGCAAACCCCCCAGGATAAGGCTCAGTGCTGAAACAGAGAACACCCCCCCGTCTGTGATCTCCGTATCCATCACAGTCCACAGCCAGGGCTGCTGCCCTAGCAGTGGAAGCAGATGTGAGGCTGTAAGAGACTCTGAGACTGAGGAGCTGCCCAGCGGAGGGCGTCATGGTGGACCCCGCAACACAGGAGGCGCTTGAGTCCCTGAGGCTCACTGGAGGTGACCCTCCGGTACCCCGCTCCTTATCTCGGGGCTCGCGGAGCTCCGCACCAGCTCCACCTCTGGCCAGACAGATGAGCGCTGAGGGTCCCCTGAGATGGAAAAGCTGCTTGACTAACATCCTGTCATCTAGCTCGTCAGCCTCACAAAAGCACTCTTCTAAATCTCTCCATTCTTGTGACCCAGTACCGCTCTCAGTGCACCCACAGTTCCTGGTACCTGTGGAGGGTTGGGGTGCTCTCCCTGGATCAGCAGCCTCTCAGCATGTACTCAACGGGCATTGAAAGAACATTTGATGGAAAATCTAACTGCAGAGATGTGGGCACGATTAAGAGAATCAACAAGGGATGGCCACGTATTCAGGGACTAGCAGCAGAAATCAATCTCTGGACATAAAGGGACAAGGGGAAGATGTTGTCCCCCGAACCCAGCACATCTGTAGCCCAGTGGAGAGGGGCAGCCTCCTAGCAGAGGTAGCCAGAGAATAGAGAAAGAAGGAGGCTTTGCCAAACTGATATGCCAAGGAGAAAGAGCAAGAAAAACTTTAACAACTAAACTCTTTCCTCCTTTTGATCAAATCCAGCTGAAAAGAACCCAGAAGGGGAAAGGTCCAGGTGAGGCCATCTGTAGAGCAGCCTCGCAGGGAAGAGGGCAGGGCACGGAGGAAGGCAGAGGCTGGATCTGGAGGCGAATGGGAAATACCTAGTGCATCTCCCAGTCCTCACTTTGAGGTACTTCTCCCCCAGCACAGACTGTGCTTTCAGAGGTAGAATCCTTTCTAGGCGAGAGGATCACTTGGCAAGCTTTAACTTGCCATGCTATGATTATTGATAAAAGACTAAGTGATTCTGAAGGCTTAAGGAGGATTGCACTTAAGCACTTGGACCCAAAGTATATTTCCATTAAATTCTAAATAAATGTCTTGGTCTATATGAAGCAATCAGGTCCACAGGTAGAAACAGAAACCTTAACACGTTTAAGTAGATGAGATGCCATCAATTGTAATCTTTAAGGAGATGGTTCTGACTTTCTCTTGCAAATTGATTTAGCTATCTGTGGATGAATCTGATCATTACTAAGATGCCTATAAGCATCTTGGAAACTGTACAGTTCTCTCCTTGATGCCTGCAGGCATATCTGTGATGGAAACTGAAAATAAAATTATTTTTCCTAAAGAGGCCATTGAATTCCTCCAATATTTCCTTTTGCTCATACTTTAGGGTGTTTTGGAGAAATTCTAATTAATAATAACCAAAGTAGAGAATGTCATTCATTCAGCCACTCTGGATGTAAGAGCAATATTTCTGAAAGTCCAGGCTTTCTAACCCTCCAACCTCAGAATTTCCTGGAGAAAGACAGAGAGTGTGAGCTAAACTCAGAACTCTGTAAAGGGCTCTCAAATCTATTTTTGACCCATTACCATTAAATAGAACCCAGGAGGGAATGACAGGATTCTCCTGCCTTCTCTTCCAGTCTCAAGTCACCCTCTCCTGAACTCCTCACAATTAATGTCATTGTAACCACAACTATTTATCTCATGCTCACTCTATGTTAAGGATTATCTTAGGTGTTTTACAGGTTTTAACTCATAATCACTTGAGAGAAGTGTTATTTCTAATGAGTAACCGAAATCGGAGACACTGAGTAGGGTGGTGACCTGCCCAGGGGTGTACGATGGATGAATTCAAATTTGAAACTTGAGATTCAGGTTCCAAAGACTGTGTTCTTAAAGTCTACCTCTGCTGGCTCCAAATTTCACTTGTACACAGCTCTGTGCTTTGAAACTCTTGATAAAATATGTCCACATGGGCCTACCCACCAACCCACTCCTCGGAAATTTATAGAGCATTACTGCATGGAAATCTCAGAATTACCCATTGAGGTGGGTATTGTTGCTTCTGGATAACCAGGAGCCTGAACAACTGAGCACGTCACTCGGTCAAAAAAGGGCAGAGTCAGAACCCGAGACTGACTTTGATGCCAAGTCCAGGAGTCATTGTTTTGACCCACAGCTTCTTCAAGACCCCAACCCCTACCCCCAAACCCAATCACAAGCATGAGCCCCTGACCCTTCAGGGGTGAACCGAATGGAATGGTCACCTGGACTGCAGCAGTTATAAGCTTCATATCCTCATCAAGACATTTAAAATCTCTTAGTCGCAGTTTCCTTACCTGTAAAATCGGGATGGATTGACACACCTTAGTAAGGTTGCTATGAACCATAAATAAATTAAGTGAAAGGCCAGAGCACTGACACTCATATATAAAACTAAAATCTAAATTTTCATTATTGTCTCTAAAATCAACTGGAGGCTAGTTTCAGTATTCCCCATTGATATTGAAACCAGGTTTCCCATCATCAGATTTTCAGAAGAGAGCTATATTCATATTTACTGAGTGACTCTAAAGAGGAAGACACTCGTGGCAGAAGACAGCCATTTCTAACCAGGAAAATGTCCTGTCATTTCTTTAGTAGCTTCACATCTCTGAATTTCCAAAGTACCAATATAAAGGAAGATGACACCCTTCTTCGCCTGGGTCTCAGAATTCAATTAAAATCATGTCCCACCTTGCCTGTTCCAAAGTGTCTGAGATGAAAGAAGCCTGGAATGCAGAGACTATTTCTGTAAAACTCTAATGTACCCAGCAAAGTTCCCTGCAAACAGAGATGCCGAAAAAAGTCCATTTGATGATGAAAGACTATCAGATAGGTAGAGGTAAATAGATAGCTACTTACAGCTTGTCAGCACGTTATTCCTTTATGACTGTAGCCTGCAAGACTGGTCAGGAAAGAAAATAACCTTGTAATCATGTAATTTCAGATTTATTGCCTTCTTTTTAGCCATGAGTCTCTCTAACCAGCACCCTGACAAAGTCCATTTTGGCATATGGCTATTCGAACATATTCAAAAGCCCATGACAAGCTACCCTTTAAAAAGGCATTAGCGTGAGTGCCAGGGGAAAATACACTCCAAGGTTGTAGATGAATTGATATGATTTCCTTGATTGTATCTTTTTATTTATGAGGCATAATTTATGAGCACTGGGGAGCAAACTGTAATGAGCGATGACTAACTACAGCCAAAGTCATAAATCAGAAGCAGTGAAAGAAGTGGTGATTTTGATCGAATCTATTGAATGAGTTGTTGGCCTTCGCCAATACAGGTATTGGAAAGACCTTTTTAATATCTATTTGTCTCTCCCATGGGAATGGGATAACAATCTCATTACATGCCCCTAGGAAACAAATCATTTAATTGTTTGCCTGTTAACATGCAACCTACTTACTCTACTTATTAATTACTGGCATGGCTGTTCATGTTGGAATTTTTTTATTTCTGATCTAAATTGCTGCAGAAATATATTCATGTTCTCCAGTTCTTATAAATAATGATGTTGCCTCTCTAGTGCTGTTTCATAAAAATATAGTCTCAACATTATGGAAAGCCTTTTGTTTTATCAAAAATTGTCATTCCACAAGGAAGTAGAGCAAAATCTCAAATTGTTCCAAAGGTAACAACAGATACTTGCTTATACTAAACATTAACAAATTAGAGGTATTTTTGGTGAAAGATGACTGGCTGAATTTATACATTCCTGCATCCCATTTTCATATGAAAAATAGTAGTAAATCAAAGTCCTAGAAGACCTCCACTAGATGCTGATGGTACAGAAGCAGCACTAAGTATGTTCCTGGACTTCAGCAAGACTTGTAGCCTTTCCTCAGCTAAAAGAATAATAAAATATCTTTACAATTAAGGAAAATGTTTGATATTAGGATAAAGAAAAAACATATCAGGAAAACCCTGGGAATTTACATTGAGTGTCTCTTTGTCCTAAGATTACACTTGGAAAATACCAGTCCTAAGGATGCTATTTCAGAAAATTATGAACCATTGAGTGAGACAAAACCTTAAAGGAAAACTACTCTAGTATGAGTCCAGTCTGGAAATTGTGCTGAAGTCAGGCTAGCATAGTAACCTGAGTACCCTAGGCCCTCCATCACAGTCTATTAAGCCCTCTCCATGCTTTGCTCTCCACGCTCCTCCTCCCACCCTGGTAGCAGCAATTCTATAGTCAGACTTCTTGGGTTTGATTTAATTTTGTAGTTCCTTTATTATGTTTCTCTATAGTCCACATGTGAGTGAAATCACATGGTCTTTGTCTTTCTCCTGACTTATTTCACTTATTTCCCAGTTCTATTTAGTGGAAAATGCCATTATGTGACAAATGGCAATAATTCATCTTTTTGATAGCTGGGTAATATTCCATTATATATATATGTGTGTGTATATGTATTATATATATGTGATTAAGAAGGTGTGTTGTATGTGTGTAAGTGTATATACACACACACAACACACCTTCTTAATCACCCCTCTATCGGAGGTTCCTATTACAGTTGTGTGTGTGTGTACATTTGTTCATTAACTACAAATAAATTGTTTTAGTGGAAACTTTGATCATCTTTAAATTTTTTTATAAGGAAATGTGCTCAGCTGGATGCTACAGATAAATAATATTATGAAAAAATATAAAATGAAAGTTTTTTTTTCTCTTGACTATGGAACTCATAAGCCTTAGATTCCCACTTATTCCCAGTAATGCCCACTCTTTACTGTGAGCAGCCCACATATGATGTTTATGTACCCAAGGATCGTGTGAGAGAATCCGCGGTACACATCTGATGGATTCACTTGCCAGTTAAGGAAAATTAGGTCAATGATAGACAGCTGCATGTCTCCATAAAAAATACTTTATTTCTTGATTTTTATATTGGCACATTAAAATTAAGAGATTATGACATATTTCTCAAAATTTCCCCTGGAAGATCTCTGCCGTTTCTTTCTCCATCTTATGTGGTGACATAGAGTCAAAGCGCTGTCTTATGGAAAGAGACATACATGAATTTATTAGGGAGCAGTTTTATTGGGGAGCAGAATTCCAGTGTCAACGGTTGTAGCTTCTGTCACCTAGAACAGCTTTTCAGAGTCTGTATCCTCATCAAAGGGGCTCCATGAGACATCCCTTGACTCCCTGACGAGGTTGTGTCATGAGGACTACGTCAGCTAACATACGGGAAAGTGCTTTGTAAAATAGTTTATACAAATGGAACGATTTTTAGTCAAATGGTGAGAAAATGCCCTGGGACTCCCAAAAGAACAAGTTCTCTATGTAAGTAGGTGAGTGATGGAGTTTCCAATGGGGCTTCTGGCAAAGCTGTCAGCAAGGGCCCGAGAGTTGTGTTTGACAGCATTCAAGAACAATTGCACATCAGAAACTTTACTCCTACGAAACCATCCACCAAAAATTAATGCATGAAAATCTTGCTAGAAATTGGCCTCACTCTTCAAAATCACTCAATATTTATTCTCTTGAATGTCTTATTGAAGCAAAAGCAAAACAAACAAAAATGAAATGAAACTCATACTTCAAAGTCTTCTCCCACAGTTTTTCTAAACATTCTGTTTTAAACATTTGCATGCTTTTCAACACAGCACACTTGTGTACAATGCAATAAGTTTTCCAAATTCATCTTTAGACTCTTAAGGCAGGACAACGGCAGAGGATGGTATTTGTTTGGGTGATGCGTGTGGTGTAGTGACATATATTTGAAGGTGTGAACCTGTACCCCTAAATAACATAGTGTTGTAAACCAATGTCACCTCAATTTTTAAAAATACAATAAATGCTCAGGGCAAATTTAAATATAAACAACTATCTTTGTGCGTGTGTGTGTGTGTGTGTATGATGTGTGTGTATATGAAACATATATGTAGAATGTATATACATATGAAGAGACCAAATAAGAAAAAAAATCCTGAAGTTAGACTTATACAGCACGGAAGCTTACTAAGGGATACTCCTTTTCCTAAATAGGCAGACCGTCCTCTTGTATTGCCATTTAGATCTATCATTCTGATTGATCACTGTGTAGTTGGCTATTACTGGGCCTAATTTAACCCTATCCACTCACACATCCATCTCCTCCGCCTATTGTACCTGACATTCTACAAATTAGGTAGTCATGCAAATGATGACCTGAGGCAACCTTTTAGGGTGTTCGTGTTTAATGATACAAATGGTTCTTGATAAATAAGATTATACATCCTTCCAGATGTTTATTCCCAACTTGATGAAAGGGAAATTTAATTTCCATGCAGATTTGGTGGGTGCGGTGTTAGAAGTGCTGAATTTTGTGCCGTCTGCAGAGCCATCCAGTTCACAGAAGCTGACAGAAACGCTGTCTTCCCGCTCAGCGACAGCAACCCTTCATCAGGCTCTGGTCAGTCTGTTCCTTCTGAAATCAGGTCTCCTAATTGGCCCCCTCTGGGTTCATATGGTCAAAGGCAAAAAAAAAAAGAGTTGGAACCTGCCTCCTTTGTGATGAGAAAGCTGCGAGATCAAAGTTTATCTCCTCCTGTGCTGTGTAGTTGCTCCCTGGTTTACCAACTTTTTTCCCCAGCCTGAGTTTATCTTGCTTTTGACTGGTCTTATTGATTTCTCTTTGGAGGTCTGGGCAGTGAATTCAGCAGGGAAAACGGCCAGTAGCTGGACATGGTGTAGAACCGGGCCAGCACCCCCAGAAGGACTCGGGGCCCCCAAGTTCCATGCAGTCTCGTCCACCCAAGCTGTGGTGAACATCAGCACCCCCAGGACACCCAACGGAATCATCAGTCGCTACAGGTTGTTCTCCAATACCAGCAGGGCGGAGACTGTGGTGAGCAGCCGAGCCCCTACACCTAGAATTTCAGGAGTGGCTGGTTCTGAAAATCAGACCGCCATGCCCTGACTTCCTCTCCTCCTGATCCTTCTTTCTTATCCATCTATTCTCAATGGCCTGTGGTGAACTCAGCACAAAATTCCCTCAGAGAAATAGGGAGATCTTAGGAGACACACAGAAAACATGTAAATGTTCAGGGAGAGAAGTGTTAGAAGTCACAAAGGTTATAAGAAACCTAAGACTTCAAGGATAATCAAATTAATTTAATTAGAAAACAGACCAAGCACTTAATGGAGTAGTGGCATAGAGTAAGGAACCAACAAAAGGTCCTGGTTGGTGGTGTAAATGTTAATATGAAAAAGAGAAAAAATAACAAAGGATATCTCCGAATCTCCATTTGCACGTGTGCAAATATTTAATAAGACATTGGAGACCTCTAGAAAGTTCTAGAAAGCCCCAACAGCACACCTGTAGCTCCACTGTTTACATATTAAAGGTTTTGGGGGCACAATGGGGAGACAGGATGGGCTGCTAAGGGAATCCTTTCACTGTGGTAGCCACGCCATCGGCTGGCAGGGACAGGAGGCTCCCCCAGCCCAGCTCCTGCACTATTTAAATGAGAGACAAAGAGCCTTGGGGTCAAGTCTGTTTTCTCTGTGGCTCAGCTCATGTTGCACATGCTTCTCACACAAAGTATAGATTATAACACTGTTCACACAAAGCTCATAGAGAAATTTTGCAGATCCCAGTATTACACTATAAATTATTTAGACCAATTTAGGGAACAATTTGGGCAAGTGTGGAAAACTCCACTGAGGCCTCAGTGTCAGGTATTGAAACACAATTTCAAAAGATAACTCGCCTGCTAGGAAGTCTTGTATTGAATGTAAAAGGAATATTAGCATATTTCCTACAGGGCTTCGTATTCAATAAATATAGATGATGTAAATACAATCAGCCCTTGATTATCCATGCTTATAAAATGATAATATTCATAAACTAAAATAATTTATCTTTGGAGTGCATTGTATGCATTTTTTTTATATAATAGATAGCTCTTCTTAATTATATGTTGCTTATGTCAATGTTAAAATTAGTTTCCAGTTTCTGAACCCTTCTGTTTTAAAGAGTATTTGATAGAATCACCCTGAAATAAAAAATTTACTATAAATAAGCCAAAAAGTTTATAACACTAAAGATGATTGAGAAAAAGACTAAGGTAGTTTATAGAAGCCAAAACCCTCAGAGGAAGAGATGGACTTTGAAACTGCTAAGTCCACATAAATATATATATTACATAAATATATAAAATCTATAAAATCTATATTTTAAACTGTCAAATATCCAACATAGCATAGATTTGAAGGGAATTGTCGACCTAAAAAGTATATGCAAATAACAGTGGCAGAACATGGACCTTAGTGAACATTGACTAGAAATATGAATCAAATACAGGTTTTCTTCTTTTGAAAGGCATCATTCTGAGGTATGATCACAGAGTTTGTTCAATATTGTATTCTGTGCCATTTTTTTAGTATCTATGGTAATAGTAATGGATTACATGATACCTTATGGTTTCTATCCTGTTACCTCAAACGTCTAATGGTTATATCATTCCTTTTTTTTTTTTTTTTTTTGCACGTTTAAGTCATGTCTCTCTAACTGGATTGGTAGTTCCTTGAGGGCAAATGCTATACTGAATGCCCTGTTACATCTCCTAGACTGGCTGGTTTGGGGTCAATCTCCCCAAAAGGGTCACATAAACTTTTCCCAGTATTGGCAGGGCAAGGCCCTTGCCACCTTGTATGGGAACTAGAGGTCAGCCAAGGGGCCGTGACTGAGATCTATTCCCACAACTGAAAAAGTGCAGATTGTTTGCGGTTGAAAGCAGTGAGGCTCCTAAAGGCTGGAAGAAGCTTCTATCCTTACCTCAGTCCTCAGCCCCTCCCTAATGCTAATCAAAATCACTTCCTAAGTGTCTTCCCTTTAGGAGAAGAAATCACTGTTCCCTCCTTTATGACCTAGAAGAATGTAGTTCGGGGGGTCTCATGTAGGTGTAGGTTTTCCAGTGAACATGTTTTCTCAATATAAGAACCCCATGTGTACTCCCAGAGTGAGGATGAGGTCATCCCCTCCTTTTCTGTCATCTAAGTCTCCTCCTTCCTTCTTGATACCCCAGCTCCCTAAATGCAGGATGTTACCTCTAGTGTGCTCCACTATTCTTTCAAATGTATAACCATGTAAATTTCGAGAGTTTAATAATATATTGCTAACCTGTCTGACTATTGCTAAACTGTCTCTCTACTGCTGTTTTGATGACTCATTCAGCCCAAGGAGAGCCCAGAGGGGTACTGTTAGTGTGCAGACTGAGGGACACCCCATGACCCTAAACTTGCATGTGCTAAAGAGGTTCTGCCATCTGCCACATAAAGACAAGCAGACTCTTATGCTGAAATAACTTTAATAGAATTAATGTGCCTAGAGAGAAAAGAGAAGAAGAAAGAATATTCTGAATAAAACAATCAAAGTTATCCATTCCCTTGTGGGCAAATGCCCAACCAAACAGGGTTGGTCCAAAGTGGGGCCGCTGAAGCCGTATCTCTTTCATGCCCCCCCAGTCCCCAGTGCAAGTTCAAGCCAAGATGTAAGCACTCCCTTTTTTTTCACATGTCTCTCTCCTGCATGTGAGTCCCTTCCCTGTCTCCTCTTGTCTTCTAATATATCTTCACCTTGTGTCTCAGCTCTACCCCCTCACTAGGTGGGGCAGGACACATGGACCCTCTCCTCTTTATGGAGATTTCTCTCCGTAAGGATACAGGATTCTGTCTTTTACTCCCTAACACAGGTGCAGCGTTCTCTTCATTGCAGGTGACATACATGACATTTGTCATTGTCTGATTTGTGGTACTCTCTCATCTAGCCCTCTCTCCCCTACAGCTGTCTGAAGGCACGGCCACCCAGCAGACCCTCCTCAGCCTGCAGCCCTTCACCACCTCCTCTGTTGGCGTGGAGGCCTGTACCTGCTCCGGCTGCTGCAGCAAAGGCCCAACAGCCCAGCTGAGAACTCAGCCTGCTCCACCCTCCGGACTGTCCTCCCCTCAAATAAAGACACTGACCTCCAGGATGGCTTCCTTCCAGTGGAGTGCCCCCCTGCTCCCCAATGGTGTCATTCAAAGGTAATGGGCCAGCCAGAAAGACAAATGGAAGTAAGACCTGCATCCAAGCTTAGAGAGACCCAGCACTTCCCAAGGAAGACTTGCTTATTGAACAGATACCTACAGCAAAATAGACAAACAGATGGTGTTTACACTGTACATATTGTACAACATTCTGGGACAGTCCCCCCACATCCCTAACCAGCATACACCTCCACCCCCTTCTTGCAGCATTAATTAAGGGTTGCACAGATGAAGTCAGAACAGGCTCCAGCCTGTACCCTGTGCAGGAACCTGCTACCTGAAGGTAAACCAGCCTTTCAACCCCCACTAGTGACCAAGGAGCCAGATAAAAAATGATGTTAAGATGGAAGTTTAGTGTTTGCATCTCCACTGGGCATTCCTCAGAAAAGAAACGATTAAACCTCAGCATTTGCCCTTCCTGCACCTAAGTAGCATTCACAGATCTTTAGGTCAAAACGGCTTGGAACTGGAAGCCTCCCCTGTCCAGAATAATCACACTGATAATGCCAATGACTCACTGTTCCTACCTGTATGAACTAAATTCAAACTTGTGTTTGTTGAAACAGTTGCCACAGAAAAACCTGTTTAACTACTTCCCGGGTTCAAATCCTCAGTCTTGATTCTTTAATAAACTCACTTAGTCCTGTTTATCCCAACTGATTTAAGGCAACAATGCCATCAAATCAGCCTGTGCTAGAAAGGTGAACGGCATTGTCTGCAAATAAGAAACACAACGCAATGTGTTTGCCATCTTTGCAGTCTGCGCCATCTCACAGTTCCCTGAAATTATCCCTTCTACAGGTCTTAGCAGGAACACAAGAAACTTCTGTGGCTAAATCAGAATTTCCTTGATCTAATTTAAAATGGTGTAATGAGAAAACAGTGGTGCTGTTTGAAAAAACAAATGAGTTACTCGATTCATTAATCTGGAGGAGAAAAGAGAGGGGGACAGATTTATCACTCTCCCCTAAAAGGGGAGAAATAGCTTATCTCTACCAACAAGGGTGCTGGCTGCTGGGTCATCTCTTAGCATTTCTCTGCTCGCATTTGTTGCTTATTTCCAGCAGCATTAAATAAAGGGATGTTGAGAGCAGGCCCCTGAAAATGGGAATTTCAAAGACCTTGGAATTCAGTGTAAACAAAATGCCTCCTCCCAAAATAGAAGCAATTTTCAAAGAGACTTATACTCATTCCTTGCGGTTTCTCTTGACTTGTCCACTGTCCTTCAGCTATGAGGTCCAGCTCTACATGGCCTGTCCTCCTGAGTCAGCCACTGCTTGTGCTCCCGGCCAGCCAGAGACCAAGTATGTGGGGCCTGGGCAGAGTGCCAGTCTGGGGGGGCTCCAGCCCTACTCCACCTACAAGGCGAGGGTGGTGGCCCACAACGTGGTGAGCAGCACCGCTTCGGAATGGATCAGCTTCACCACCCAAAAGGAAGGTCAGTGCAAGCGGCTGCTCAGCCTGAGAGGTGGGGGCGGCCCGAGAGGCCAGTGCTGAAACGAGGGGCAAGCACTTAATTTTGGAGGGTTGCGTGAGGGCTCACTTACAGTGAGTACTGCTGAGACATCGCTGCTCGTGCCCTCTCTACAAGCCTTCCTGTGGATTGTCACAATCTGGAGATCCGGGGCAAGTTTAGAATAATTTTTCATGCAGCAATGGGTGAAAATCATTTTAGAGGAAGTTAAACAAGGTACAGTAAGAAAGAGAATGGACAAACACTTGAGATGATTGTTCGAAGAAGTCGGTCTCTCCTTTTATTTGCAAATGGCACCCCGTAATCGCTAGCATTTCTGGAAAACGATCACACGCAGCACCGTCAGGAAAAGCAAAATGACGATTGAATGTGGAAAGGGGCAACTGGGTCCCTGATTGGGGCCTCCCTACAGGCCTATGAAATACCTTCTTTTCAGAATTTAGAAGGTATATATGTCTGTTGTTTAAAAATGGCATATTAAAAATGCATTAACAATAAAATAAGTATCATCAGAACCAGCTACATAGGGCTCCTTGGAAAATGGACTTTGCCCATTTTCTTTCTCTCCCCCACCCCATTTTACTATTTTAACTTCCCCCAAACTGGTTTTCACCTCATCATAAAGATGATACGTGAAAATTTCATACATTTGCCTTTGACCTCCCCGGTAAAAATCCAGGAGGTATTTTTCGACTTCTCAGTTGTGTTAATGCAACCTGAAGCCTCAACCCATTTCTAAAACTGTTTCTCTCTATCTCCTTCTGCCTCCTTGGATATTCAATTTAGTTAACTTTGTCTGTTGACCTTCCACCAGCCTGGGTCAAGTCTCAATCTGAAACTTTCTCTCCTCACCCTCTCCCTACTTTCCCTTCTCCTCTTGTTCCCTCTCCTTCCTTCTTCTCTTCCTTCTGCAGGTGAGCCCATCTTCTCCAGGGCTTCACCTCCGAAGGCTGACTGGCAAAAGTCACTTTATACCCAACTCCTCTGCTTTGACATCCAGACCCAACACCCGGCCTCTTCCTCTCCCACTGGACATTGCACAGCCAGCCTGGACATGGCTGGCCTCTTCCTTTTGTCCCCACTTTCTCAGTTTTAAGTCTAGCTAAGAGCGGTATTGTCTTGACATCCATAATGAGTAAAAGCACCCAAACATGGCCCTTACTGACGCTGCTGCACTCCGCATTTTGTCACCCACATGTCCATCAAGGCGAAGTATAATGGTTCTTACCATTAATATCTACTGTCTGATTATCTGATCTTCTTTCCCTCTATTCCTATTTCTCTGACCAAACCCCCTTCATAATAAGAGAATATAATTTAAATTTTGACTTAGCTGTAAAAATAAGTATAATACCACAGTAGGTCCTCACTTAACATCCTGCAGAGATTAAGTGAAGTGACATGGAATGAAAGCAGGTGCTCATATGACACCATTTCCTTCAACTGGGTAGGAATTGTTGTTTTTGTTTGTTATGCTATAGCCTAGCTGAAAGAAATGATATTATTGAAGGACCCAGTGCATATAGAGTGGAACAAAGCATGAGTACCATGTTTGAGAGGCAGTGACCTTCTAGTGTATCTATAAGCTAATTTTGGTATTGGTAGTTATTCTAAGAGTTTGTAGTATTGGTTAGAAGAACAGGCCAAAACAGATATGCAAGATTTGCAGAGTCTGACCAGTTCTCCTTTAGGTCATGACACATTTTGCCAGATAATGTTTTCTTTTCCGGGAAGAACAAAGTGAAGCTATTTATAATGTCTTCCTCTCTCTTGTTTCCCACTGGAGACATGGCTGAACTGGATCCACACACATGGGAAATGCAATGAATAACTGACTGGCATGGGGCCAGTACACACATTTATGCAACTTTGAACTCCCTATGCACACTGAGGAAACGTGGCTCAGAGGAGAGAAACCAGAGACCATTTGAAGATAGTATTTGCAGTTTTAGATAAATGTGATCTCACAAGCACTCGAAGAAGGGTCTGGAGAGGCATTAACTGCACTTTCAGCCCCTGATGCTTAGCCTCTACCTCTGGTGAGAGCAGAGGGGAGGTAAAAATGTTCATTGCTGCCCTTCCCCCGACTTGCCCTGCTTGCCGATGTGCATGGTGGCAATGCCCCTGCCGCGGCTGCGCGGAGCTTGTGGCATCCCATCACAGCTGCACTCCCCCTTCCAGATACAGTACTTGGAAAAACCGTGAAAGCATAGATGTCATCAAATAATCCAGAAGTCATGACTAAACTGTAGCAAGATCCACTAAGAAAGAAAAAGGGAAACCCTCTAATAAAGAAGTTTTGAGTTTGGGGTAATTTTATTCCATTTAATATAAGCTTACCTCATTTAATTTTTACTCATCACTGGGTTTCATAACCAACTCACAAAGCTCCTGTAGTTAGCAGTCAGGATGGCCAGCTGCTTACCGGGCATACCCAGAGTGATTTGGTGAATGATGCTGTTTTTAAATAAATATGTGCTCATCATAACACAGCAGCGTGGACTTCACAGTGAAGCAGGCCTGGGGCAGACCCTCGATCTCCTGCCAGCTGCTGACCTAAAGCAAGATACTTGATGTCTCAATATCAGAGTCCTCACCTGACAAATTAAGGTCAGGAACATCCAGGAGTAGGTTAGGGGTGTAGGAGCCGTTAGCACTGTCTCACTCTCCAAAATTAACTATTCCTGACTATTTTGATGAGATTGAACATGTTCGGGATGATGTAGCTGTAACTGCTGATGATTTTGACTGCTTGC
>PVIJ01006090.1:0-96013 GCA_004024925.1 Scalopus aquaticus
TCCCTCTCGGGGGTTCAGTGGCCTTGGAGGACAGGAAGGCCTAGTACCAGCGGCCTGGCGCCGCGGTGTGGGTGGGCGCCGAGGGGTGTGAGCCCAGCACCGCGGCCCAAGGGCGGTTTGTGCACCGCGACGGGTCAGCTTGAGGCGGTGGGTGCTGTGACACAACCGCGCCGCGATTGCGGGTTTAGGGCTCCACGTGGGGACCTGGAAATGCCGCCAGGACAGTCGCTCAGAAGCGCCGGGCCCCGCCTGCTCGAGTGGTCTCCCTGGTGTGCGTAGCTGGTATTAAATATTGTGTTTTAATCCATTCTTACGCACCGTTGTGTCCAGAAAGTTATGAGTAATAGGTAGCCTTAGCAACCAAACCACAGGCCTTTTGGAAAGTTTTAAATACTTTTCGAATCGCATCCTGATTGCCACTCCAGCCAAAATAGGTGCTTTGTGGGAAGCACAAATGAAATTATTGTCATAGTAAGACACTGAGGTAAATTACAAGTAATTTCCATTTTTCAGCACTGTTTCTATGGTTATGTAAGCAGCGTGTATCACTTCAGAACACGTTGCCATGGTTATTTCAGGTAATTCTAGGTTAATATCGCCTTTAAAATGCAAATGATTTTTTTTTGGTGGTGCTTGTTCAATAAAACTGTTCCAGTTGAGTAGAAGAAATGCCCCTTCTGCTCTGGGGCCCTGGCCCAGCTCTGGGCTGGGCTGGACGCGCCCGCTGCTCCTGCGCCAGCAGCGACCCCGGCACTGTGACGTGGGAGCAGAAAGTCACTTGTCCCAGCCCGGAGAACAGTCATGCGCGTTGGGACACGCTGCCACGAGCCGCCACGAGGCTGGTACAAGAAGCAATGCCTCAAGCGCTCTTCATTTCCTTACCAAATAGATCTAACACACACACAAAACCAACTTTCCTGATTGCACAATAATTTTTTTTAAAGATTTATTTATTTATACATACAGGCTGGGGTACAGGCCAGAGGCCTGGGGCGGCGAGAGGGTTCACCAGAGAGAGAGCGGGGAGCAGAACAGGCAGGTCAGAAACACACTGCTGAGGGGAGCAGCGGGCGAGGCAGGAGAGGTCTGCTGCACCATGTGGGATTCTCCCCCGCTGGGCGTGGAACTCGCGTCGCCGCTGCCAACAGCTCCACAGCGCAGCGCTCAACCGCTGCCCCACCAGGGAGACCCATTGCAAAATAATTTGTACAACATTTATTTGAACTTTTTATTTAGTGGGAGCCCCTTCTCACCACACAAGCATTCTCCCTCCCTGTCCTGCCCCTTTTTCTTCCTTCCTCTGCCTCACCCTTACCCCCTCCCCCTCTGCCTCTTCCCCTTCTCTCTTCTCCTTTGTCTCTGTCTTCTCTCTCTCTCTCTGCCCCCCCAGCCAGCCCCCTTCTGTCTCTGTCTTTCCTCTCTCTTCTCTCCCTCTGTCCTTGCTATGGATAGCTTGCTCTGTTTTATACCTTAGTTTTTCCAGGCAAACTCTGCTTAGAACATACTACTGAGTCAGCCTGTTTAAAAGGATATTCCACAAGATATCAAAGGTAACACAATTCCAGCTCAATCTTAAAAACATTTTAGCTTATTATAATATAAAATATGTTCAATGGCGGTCTCAAAATTAAATGAAAAATTGTACATGGCATCAGAGCAGCCATTAAATAATTGAAAAGCAATGTTGGCTGAGTGAATTAGGTTATGGGAGCTAAGATGCCAAAGAGTTCTGGTAAAAAATATTAAATCTATTTTCATTCAGGGGACACAGGACAAAAGAGTCCTTGATATAGGAAACAAGCAATATTAAAGAATTACCTGTGAATGCCTCTTACAAAAGAAATTGAGTCGGAAGAGGGGAGCTAGTAGCTGCAGACACGTAGAGGGTATCACCACATGAAGGAGTCTGTCTGACTCGTTTCCTCCTTGAACTTGAAGAGGAACCTCTTGTGTTCAGTTAGAATATTAATTAGTAGAGAAAACCACTCTTCAAATCAAAGTAAAAGCATGATGTTGAGATGTCTCTTACTGCTTTTATTTCTCAAGCTTTTGAGGGTCACTTCATCTGAGAGTCCTTATTTCTTCTGTAATAAGAGGCAGGTCGACTGTATTTATTTTTTTTTAAAGATTTATTTTATTTATTTGTGCATACAAGAGCTGGGGTGCAGGCCATGTGTTTATTTTTTTAAGGTTTATTCATTTATGCATACAAGCTGGGGTGTAGGCCAGAAGTGTGGGGGGGAGGTGAGAGGATTCATCAGAGACAGAGTGGGGAGCAGAACAGGTGGATCTACTGAAACACACTGCTGAGGGGGCAGCGGGGAGACAGGAGGGGTCTGCTGTGCCCTGTGGGAATCTCCTCGGTCAGGGGTCGAACTCGTGCTGCAGTGGCTGCGGACGGCTTCATAGTGCTGATCCTTACCCCTGAGCTATTTAGTCATTTTAAAATAACAGAAATAAACCCATTCCATGTTAACAAAAATGATACGTTTTCTGCCACTTCACTGTTTTCCACATCAAAGTACTTATGAGAAGGGGTCATTGTTCTGCGTTTTTGCAAATCTCTTAAATCTGGCTTAAAAGTTGACTGTTCTCATGCCTCCCTGGTGGTGCAGCAGTTGAGCGCTGCGCTGTGGAGCTGTTGGCATCGGCGATGCGAGTTTCACTCCCGGCCGGGGAGATTCCCATATGGCGCAGCAGACCTCTCCTGCCTCGCCCGCTGCTCCCCTCAGCAGTGTGTTTCCGTCGATCTGCCTGTTCTGCTCCTTACTCTGTCTCTGCTGAACCCTCTCGCCGCCCCACGCCTCTGGCCTGTACCCCAGCTGTATGTATAAATAAAAATATATATATTAAAAATATATATATATATATTCCATATTTTGGATCATGTATCTATTAAGTAAAACTTGGCTGCCTCAGAGATATGTTTTTGGAAGCCTGAGAAGTATTTTATTTTCCTCTTCAGATCGTGTGATATGTATATCTAAATAACCCAAAGTGAATAGTCAGTTGTTTCAGTAAACTGTACATTCATGAGAAAATGTAAAAAGGAAAATACCCTAAAATTACTATGAAACTAACAGTGATCACGACAATGCTGAAATTCTGTTGCTCCCATCTTGTTCTCAGGCCTCACCCCAAAGAGCAGGTGCTTTGCTCTCCAGGAGAGAATTCCCCAGGAGCACCAGGTCCAGCCGACCAGGCAAGTCTCTGCTGGAGGGGCTCTCACCGGGTGCCGGGCGGGAAGGAGAGCACAGCCCGGCTCGCAAAGGCCAATCGGAGGAGATCTAAAGGGATGTATGAGGGGGGGGAACTGCGGGAGGGCTTGTTCCGGGCGGGGCTACCCCGGGCAGGCACAGCCGGTCACACCCCGACAGAGGGTGTGGGCTCCCCGCCTTGTCCCTCCCAGGGACACTGAGACAGCGTTAGTCAGGACGAGGACTTTATCAATCTCGATGCACCCTGTTCAGGGCAGCGGCCACCCTGGGCTGGATCCTTGGGCCAGACTCAGCCCTCCTCCCTCGGACAATGCCCTTTGCCTCCGCTGCCTCAGTCTCAGAGGTGTTTAAATCACATATCAAGAACCGTTAACCTTTTACATTAAATACTCTTTGTGAGGGCTGCGCTGTGGAGCTGTCGGCAGCGGTGACACGAGTTCGATGCCAGGCCGGGGAGATTCCCACATGGTGGGGCAGACCTCTCCTGCCTCGCCCGCTGCTCCCCTCAGCAGTGTGTTTCTGATCTGCCTGTTCTGCTCCCTGCTCTGTCTCTGGTGAACCCTCTTGCCGCCCCACGCCTCTGGCCTGTACCCCAGCTTGTATGTAGAAATAAATAAATCTTTAAAAAAAATACTCTTTGTGAACATGCTTTTTCATTACTGTATAATATTCTGTTTTAAGAATCCATTTTTAACCATGGTGATCTTTTGCTCCTTATTTACACTCTAGGTTTTATCTCATAAATAATACTCTAAAATTTTGCCCACACTTCTGATAGTAGGTTTGGGTGAGATTCTCTCAGGATGGGGTGATTGAGTGTGAATTTTTTAAGGCATTTGATACACATTATCAACCTACTTCCGTACCTATTACGAAGAATGTGGCTATTGGGCCTCCCTGGTGGCGTAACGGGTTAAGTCCAGCGCTGTGGAGCTGTCCGTGGCAATGCGAGTTCTACGACCAGCTGGGAAAATCCCACGTGGCGCAGCAGACCTCTCCTGCCTGCCCGCTCCGCCTCTCAGCAGTGTATTTCAGTCAGTCCACCGGTGCTGCTCCCGACTCTATCTCTGGTGAACCCTCTCACCGCCCCACACCTCTGGCCTGCACCCCAGCTTGTATGCAAAAATAAATAAATCTTTTTTAAAAAGAAAGAAAATAGTTACACAGCCCAAAAAAATGAAAATAGAAATAAAACTTAAAAAATGTAGCTATGAGCAGTCTCCCCTTCATCACCAGAGGACTTATTCCGTGCAGCCACTGAGCAGAGCAGGAGGCTGGAATCCCAGAGCCGTAGGTGTGAGTCTCCGACTCCGGCAGGTGCTGCGCCGCTGCTTTCCCGGGCAGATTTCCCAGTTCACACTCCCATCTGCATTGTGAGCGAGTTCCGGTTGCATCTTCCTGCCAACAGTAATTATTTTTAGTATTTTTTCCATTTAATCAATCTGGATGGTGGGCATGTAGCGATAGCCCATCACGATAATAATGTTCATTTCTCTGATGATGAACAGATGAGCGAATTAGCATGTTTAGAGGCACTCTAACATTAGCATGTTAGAGTGTAGATTCTGTTTTGTGACACTCAATTTCAGGTTTGGCCCGTCTTTCGTTCGGTTATTCGTCTTATCTTGATTTACTTGTGAGAGTTCTTTAAGTATTCTAGAGACGGATTTTCCTTTATAACTTATGGGATTTGATTTTCCAATGTTTGTTCATTTTTGAGAGAATATGGTGTGTAATTTTATTTTCGTATGCAAAGCTGTCACGTTTTAGAATAAAGGTTATGTGAGCGTTATAAAAAGATATGAAAACATTCCTAGCATTTCTGTAACAGTTCAGAGCGAACAAAAGTTGATCTGATTGCTTGGTTATGTTACTTGGTTCCTTTGTTTCCTTACTGATTTAGTGTAGGTATAAAGCAAAATGTGGAATAACAATCTAAGACAAAATAAATAGAAAAATAACATGGAAGTAATTTTAGAAGACCTAGACAAAATAGAGCAATAGATCTTATTATATATTGTATTCTGAATTCAAATAATACAGAGAAATAGTTACTCATGTGTCAGATAATCAATAAATATAAACTATACTTTTGATGATTAAAAAAAAACCCTCTGTAATAAGGTAAATGAAATTATAAGTCCAAGACACTAAATCAAAGCAGTAATGAATGCATAAAGCATACTTCTTTATGGAATTAAAAAATATAATTTAAGACAGTTTTGGTTTAAGGATAAGGATAATCTAAGCAGATTTAAAACAGTGTAACTATGTAGCATGCAAGTCATCACAGAGAAGTTTCTAGTTTTCCATACCTCAGTCAATAAAAATACAAGACACATTAAACGTTTGTGGCTTAATAAAGCAAACCTTCTGTGCCCTGGCTCCTTCACAGAGCTCCTGAAGCCCTGGCGCTCTCTGGGTTGATGACTGACTTTTGGGTGCTCATGAGTTGAATGGTGCTGGGGTCCTGGACAGCCTAGGACGGGAGCTGACCAGCTGAAAGGCCGCTCCAAGCCAGGGCTGGAGGAAGGCCCGGAGGTTGCGCTCAGTACCAAAAGCCAATGGTTTAATCATCCGCACCTGTATGGAGAGTCTGCATGGAAACCTCAGAGCAGCTGGCATCTGAAAGCTTCTGGAAAACTCACTGGCTTGTGTCCGAAGCTCACACTCCTGCCCCTCCCTGCCCTCTGTATGGCTTGTACCTGGTTGTTCCTGAGTTATAGCCTTTGTCATAAACAGGTGACGGCAACTGAAATTCTTTCCACGCTCTGAGTTTTTCTGGACTAAGGCTTTGAATCTTCCAACTTAGGAGCTGAGTTGGGCTCAGCGTGGACCCCCTGGGGGGTGAGGCTAAGACAGGCGCCTCAGTGGAGCTTGTCCTGGGGACTGAGCCCTTAAACCTGTGGAGCTGGACACCCCTTATGGCTGAGAAGCCAGAGCTTCGGTGGTATAATGACTAAGATAACTGTCTTCCTTTGGGTAGTGAATGTCAGAAATAAATTGACTTATAGATGTCTAGTCTGACTCCATAAAAAATATCCATCTTGGCCCAAAAGAGAAAATCCCAACTGACTTTCTCAAAACAAAAGAAACAGTAGAAGTAATCAGAGTGTCACTGAGGTTTCAAACAACCCCACTATGAAAATACAGTCTATCTGTTCTATCAAAAATGGATCAATTTTTGCCACATGTACTTTAAAGTGCTATTGCTAGATGAAGTCACATGTGACAGTGTTATATTTTTGTTGACATATTTTTGTTGACAAACATGCTATTTATTTTTACTGTCCTTCTTTATCCTTAGTATTATTCTTTACTACAAATCTATTTTTCTTCCTTTAATATAGCCAATATAGTTTTATTTGACTGTTGTTTGTATAGGATATATTTATCCACTCCTTAATTTTTAATATCTGTATTTAAATGGATATTTATTTACTTATTTGGATAGAGTACATATCTTATTAAAATAATTATGTCTTGTTTTCTATCATATGTGATTTCTTACTTTTTAACTGGTATATGTAATATCATGTATATTTAATGCAATTATTGATATGTTTGGATTAAAACCAATCATGTTGTTAAGCAGTATCTTCTATGCGTTCTTTTTTTTCCCTTTTCTCTTATGACTTCTTTTGGATTATATAACTTTTTATAATTCTTCCATTTGGTCTTCACTTATGACTTTTCTTACATCGATCTTTAAAAATGTTGGTGATGATACTAGAGTTTATAATATAGACCATCTAATAATAACAATCTACTTTCAAATATCATTCATTATATTGGTCACATATAGTATATAAAAACCTATAAAATCCTGATTCCCCTCCCAATTACATGCCATCATTCACATGCATTTCATTTTATATATGGAACCAACAATATGTTAGTAAGATTTTTGCTGTGGAAAGTCAAGTATCATTTAGATTGGTTTAAAGCAGTAAAAAGTGAGTTTAATTCTATTTGGTTTTACCATATTCTCATTGCAGATTATTTGGTTGTATTATATCATATCCCTTTGGCCTAAAGAACTCCTTTTATCAATCCTTCTAGTAGAAGTCCACCAGTATTAATTCTCTCTGGTTTTAATTTTCTGTGAAGTTGTTACCCCACTTTCATTATAAAACTTTTGTTTTCTGAGTATAGAATTCTGGTTTGAGAAATTTTTTTCTGTTAGCATTTAAAGATTGACACTTCATTGTCCTCTGGTTTACATCATTCCTAATGAGAATGTACTATAATTCCTATTTGGACCTCTGTATGAAATGTCTTTTCATATGCTGCTGTTAAGATTTCCCATGTTATTTTTCCTCCTGGTATTATATAATATTCTTGGATGTGTGGCTTGATATCTTTTATTCTGGTAAGAAAATCTCACAAATTATATTTTCAGGTATTTCTTCTAGTCTATGTTCTCTCTTTTCTTCTCCTGGGATATCAGTTATACATAAGTTAGACCTATTGTATCATCCACTCATCTTCCAAACACCACTTTTTTAAAAATGTGTTTTCTTTGTCACTTCAGTTTCATGATTTCTGTTGGCTTAGTTACAATTCTTTCTAAGCTATATAATGGTTTACTAGTAAACAATTAAGCACTTTTGATGTCTACTACTGTGTTTTGTTAGATTATTTATAGTTTTAGCTCTGATTGTGTTGAAAACAACATCTGCTCATGTTGCCTTTCTTTTACAATACAGCAAGGAGGGGCAAATGATAGACCACGGGTGGTTACCCATCTTCATAAAGTTTTCTTGGAACACAGCCACATTGCTCTTGTGCGCCTATGGCTACTTTTGAGCTACACAGCATAGTTGAATAATGTGTCATAGATTCTATGGTCTTCAGAAGAAAACAAAAAAAAAGTATTTATTCCCTCTTGGTAAAAAATATTGCCAACTCTTGCACTTGTATAACTGCCATGCTTGTGAGGGAGATGATTTAGGGCCACTTATTCCCTAGCTGAGCTACAGTAAGACAGACAGCGAATTGAAATACTAGTTTACACAAACAAAATTCTAGAAGATGTAAAATATGGCGTCAGGGGTTCATCTTCTAAACCATATGATATATTTTTTACTTAAATTTATATTTGCAGGTAGTTTTGGTTTATCTGTTTCATGAGGTTAAACATGCGTAGGTCATTGAAATTTTCCCACCCCTGTTACACTCAGTGTTATATAATAGGCATGAAAATAAATCTCTGTGCCTCCCTACACCTATGATTATGCTTATCCATTTAATTCGTAGTCCTTGTTTGGATGTGGGTCATTGGGTACATTGTGCACTTGAAATACTCAAAAGAGGTTAGATGGAGATAAGTGAGGGTGGTCCAGCGGGTCACGTCTGTGAGGAGATTGAGGGTTTGGGTTTGCGTGGGCTGAGTGGGCTGCAAGTTTTCTGAGAACGAAAGAAAAACAGTAAAGACTCACAAACAACTTTGGTGAGGATTTAGAGAGATTCAGGAGAATAAAGATGATTTTGTGCCATTTTGTTGGGACTCATAGATTGCAATTTTGTTTTGGAACTTTTTTGTAGAACAGCAGTAAACATTTAAGCTATTACTTGAGTCTTTTTGTGTATCTGACTTTTTCTCAAGATGTGATAGTTTTTGAGACAGGTTACAAAACTGCCCTTTTAATTGAGGCTACAGGCAGGACCCAGGTTCTGAGCACAGATTATGGTTGGTTTATAGTTACAGTATACTTCTGAGTTCTCATTTGCTTTGGCTCATTATCCTGGTTTTTGTTTGTTCATTTTTTAACAAGAACTAGGGAGAGGCTATTTAGGAATTGTTGCTTTCTGAATACCATTATATAACACATATTTCACTCCTATATAGAATGTAGAAAAACAAAACAAAGGAACACACAAACTAAACCAAGACAAACCCTGGAAATGACTGCAGAATTGTGGTTACCAGAGGGGAGGGCGGTGGTGGGAGCAAAGTGGGGAGGGGTCCAGAGGACTCTGGTGGGGATTATTGGTGCCACTAGCCATGGTGTGGTGACTTACATGTGAAGAGTAACACGTTGTACTCCTGTAACATATACAGTGTTGTAAACCATGCTACCTCAATAAAAGAAAATAGAATAAAATAAATAAAAATTAAAAAACAAACCACAGTATTTTTTTGGCTTTTCTCTACAAAATATTTGTTATTATTGAGACCATAATCATGAAAATCACAGCTTAAGTTCTTTTGCAAACACTGTTGATCATTTTTCTAGTTAGAGACTAAAAGTATTAAAGCTATTTTAAATAGAACGTTTTGATCATTGATTACTCAAAGCAAGATCTTTCTGACGGTATTTGAAAACATATCCTTCCTAACTCACTGAGATTTGTAATACTTATTGAAATCCATGTTGACCTTTCTGCTCAATATAGCAATGACGAAAATGATTATCTAAAAAAGAAAAATATTCTCTTTTGTATTCTATTGTAATATTTGGGTTTTAAAATCAGTGTACTCCCTTTCAACAAGTGATTAATATTAGGAAATAACAAGTGACAAATGACCTTTTCTGCTCTCTATCTCCATGAAAAGGACACACAAGTGTCTTATCATAAGCCAATCCTAGAATATAACCACTAACTAAAAACAACAACTAACAATGAGACAATAATTCAGAGGTTCTGATTTTAAACCTCTGAAGAGTGGTTTAAATATGCGCGGAACAGATTTAAAGAATATTTTCTATGTATTCCAGGAGAAAACCAATTGAACCAACATGTGTTCTTGCAAATCTGCCAGCAAAACTGATCGACACAATCTATGCTGTCGTGATTCACTTCTGTTCAGGATTCTGTATGGACGCCTGACAGCAGCTAATCATGTACACATAGAGACTCTGGGTGACAGGTCTGTGAAGTAACAATTCTCAGAACAATGTTGTTTTGTATTAACTCAAACTGTTAATACTGCCAAAACTGTAGATCTTTGGTCAAATGGGAAGAAGAACCATTTCTTAGTATTCTGCATGCTACGGTTTCTGAATATTTACCTGCTGCTATATTCCCATATCGTCTTTCAGGCAACATGAGGAAGCGCCATAACGTTTCAAAAAGTAAACGGAGGTTTGCTGCTATTCACTGAGTTCTTTACTTTTTGAATGTTATAGGTTTTTTTTCCCCTGAAATTTAAGAATGACAGCATTCATGGTTTGTTAACCATTTTTCAGGTAACTCAACAACTTAGAGTATTTATTCCATCTTGGGCTTCTTTCATTTAAATATTCGAAAATATTTCTGGAAGAAATCACCATTGCTGAGTGATTTTTGGTAACTTTTAGAGGGAGGACGAGAACTGTATTAATAATCCAAATCATGACTCACAAGAAGAGTCATTCTTCTATATTTAGGAACCAAAAAAAAAAAAAAATCAGGGATATTTATAATGAAATCTTGAGTCCTCTGGGGCCAGATGGAGAAATGAGAAATGAAGTACACAGCATGCAAACTTCAAGAGATACCCACTGGTACTTTTGTTCCTCGGGACTCCCCAGGACTTGAAGCAAATAAAGAGATTCCCAACCTCAACAAGGCAAGTCAGGACAAGCTAAATTAGCGATCATTACTTGTGCTTTCAACAAACATTTATTAAGTATTTTGTGTATTTTCAGCACACTTCTCAAATAACACACATTCACAATATAATACATAGGTTTCGTAACAAATCAACCACCTGCTGTATGATTTTGGTTTAGACAATTTAAACCTTAGTTCACTGGACCAAATAACACAAACCTAAAATCTTTTTCACTAGAGGAATGTGTGTGTGTGTGCAAAACACAGAACCAAGAATATGGGAGTTATATTAATACATAGTCAATTCTGTAATTAATCAGGAAACAGAGATGTATGTGCACTTTGTTATTACAATATGTGCTATACCAAATTGAATTTAACATTGCCCTTCTCTTACTACTTCCAGTTCTTACACAATGAACATATTACTTTAAGAGCTACTGTCCTTAATTCAATTTTAGTATTATTACACTCATACCCACAATATATCAAATATATATATTTTTATCTTTTCATGCATTCTCTTTTTTACATCTATAACATGTCTTCTCACCCATTCAATGTTAATCCACACTCACACTTCCTTGAACACTTACTGCTGTTCCTATGTAAGTCTGTAAGTCTTACTGACTACAGTCCCGCATTCTGTAAATACTTGAGCAAACACAGCACACACACTCCTGTGTCAGGTAGGCCGACCCACCTCACCCCGCAGCGGGGTTAAGGAAGAACGTTCATGGTGGTGTGAATGTTTTCAGTGAGTGGGGGTATAGCCCGGTAGCTTCCCATCAAATAAAAGCTAAAAGCACTTAGAGCAAACAGTGTTTTCTGTAGCTGCCTGGTCACATGGAGAAAACTCAACACGAAGTGGAGGTGACGGTGTCCCAGAGTCCTCCGCGAAGAGGACCTCGTTCTTCTCTCAAACACGTGCACAGGACAAGCGCGAGAGCAGGTGGCCCGCGAGGCCTCGGCTGGTGGCTGCTCCGACCCGACCTGCGGCCCGACGGCGCCGGGTGCGCGGAGATGCCCGCAATATGCGCTGCAGTAAGCTCGGGGAGTGTCGCTCAAGCCCCGAGAAATTGTGTCACCGGACAGGCCACACCGCCCCTCGCGCGACGCCCCGTGTCCCCTGGCAGCGGTGCCCGCGGCGCGGCCACGCACACGGAGGAGACCTGCGGAGCGGGTCTCCCTGCACCGGGGCCTTTGCTGCGTCTGAAGACCCCGCGCTGGGGCTGCCCGCCTGCCCCGGGTTCCCCACAGCGGCCACGCGGAGAAGGGGCGCGAACCCCGCCCCCCGTCTGCTCCACCGCCAGTCTTGGCTCCGCGGACCCGGCCGTCCTCGCCTGCAAGACAGAGCGCGGCCGGACAGACGGTGACCGTCGGGGACACGCGTGTGTCCGGGAAAGGGAAACGTGTCAGCGTTTGAAGGCGCCTTGGAGCCACCCGCTGCCCAGAACACGTGGAGGGGGTTGCGCGTGGGTTTCTCTTTTTACTCCTCTGCGTGTGACCCTCTTATAATCATAAAATCAGTGATTTTAAGACAATAGAGAAATGTCTGTGTATTTTTCCTGCAAATCTAAGTGAAATGAACATTCATAAAAATTAAAATAAATTGTGTGTGCAAGCTCTTGCTAGCACTGGAGCGATTTGGGGATCAAACCCTAGGTGTGGAGACTCGGGGCATCTGGCGAGTGGGTCCCCAGAACCTTGCACCCCTCGGTGGACTGTCCCCATGCCCCAGGCTGCTGCAGGAAGCCTGCAGACGTCCCGCCGGTCCCCTCCTTTATGACCCCATCACAGAAATTCACCTTTGTTGTGTCTTCAACATTTTCAAATAGTGACATCTATTTTAAGGCTTTTCAATTTTTATTGAATAATATTGGTGGGCCTCCCTGGTGGCGCAGCGGTCGCGCACTGCGCTGTGGAGCTGTCGGCAGCAGCTACGCGAGTTCGATGCCTGGCGGGGAGACACCCACATGGCGCGGCAGACCTGTCCTGCCTCGCCCTCTGCTCCCCTCAGCAGAGTGTTTTGGTCCATCTGCCTCTTTTGCGCCCCACTCTGTCTCTGGTGAACCCTCTCGCTGCCCACACCTCTGGCCTGTACCCCAGCTTGTATGCATAAATAAATAAATCTTTTTTAAAAAAGAAAGAAAGAAAGAAAAATATTGGTCTGTGGCATTGGGCTACACCTCAGGTGTCCGCGTCATCATTCGACACCTCTTTGTTGCACTGTGACCCCCTCAGCCCGCTTCCTCTGCACAGGTGAGCCCCCGCAGACCGGCCTCCCCCAACCGGCCCCCACCGCCCTTTGCTCTTCACAGTCTGTGTTTGTGTCTCCGCCTGCTCCGTTTCTTCTTTTTGAAGGTCCAGGCGTGCAGCTGTGTGTGACAGATGAATGTGTAAAATGGGAGCTCTTACCCAATCGCCTCACTTTCCTCCCCAGAGAAACCTAAATATTGCATCATCTGGCCCCTCCAGAAAAGACCTGGCCCCTGATCTAAACAAGAATTGGTCCAGACACAAATCAGTCTGGAAAGCACCGGTCGAGGCTGAAGGGGAGATCTGTCCCCCGCAGCCTGCCAGGCCTCAGCAGCTGCTAGATTTTCAGCTGTGACTTCAGCGCCAAACGGGGCTGACCGTGGAATGATCATTGTCTGGCGTCACCTTTGCTATATTCCAGATTATTGTTCATAGGAAACTATCACTGGAAAGCAGGCGCACATCTTGTTCCCGTGGGGCATCTCCGCGCCCTGGTGGGGTCCAGGGCTGCGTCCCGGGCCGAGACCCGCATGCCCTCCCCTGCGGACCTTCCGGTGTGGGAACTGCTGCGGCAGCCCGCGCATCTCGTCATCGCCAGGAATGCGCAGGTTTGCTGCGGCTACGCAGCCTGCAGCGGCACTCCCTCCCGAGCAGGAGAGGCCGGGAATGAAATCTGGATTCTGTGGGTGGGCGGCGGGGAGGACAAGTGGCGCGCACCACCTCGGACAGGGACAGAAGAGCGCTTGTCTTTACCCACACGGACCGGCCACCAGCTCTGCGGCGCAGACACGCTAAACTCTTCCTGTCCTTTGAGTGCAGGAGCCTTAGCGGGTGGAGACAGCAGAGCGCTGTGGGGGCGGTGAGTGAGAGCCCGGAAAAGGGGAGGTGCCCGCGGGCCCTGAGGCCCCAGGGCTCTGCCTGGAAGCTCCAGGCCTAGGGCATGGCCGGCCAGGGCCGCGGAGCGCGCCTGGGTGCCTCGGGTTGGCTGGTGAAGTCCCCGCAGAGAGCCCCGCGCCCACGGAAGGGTCCGCTCGCCGGGGGCCCTGGGTCTGGTATCTGCTGCCCTGTGGAGGGCCACGAGGCTTCGTCATTGCTGAACCTGAAGCACCCAGAAGAGCAGCGGAGAAAGCAGCTGCGGGCTCACCCTGACCAGTCCGCGCCCGGGGGTGCCCGCTCCGGTGCAGGGGCTCCCACAGGTGAGCGCGTCCGGGTTCACTTCGGGAGCGCCTGCTCCGCCCGCGTCTCCTGTCCGGCGCCCTCCCGGTGACCACAGAGGCCCTCGACAGCGGGTGCCCGTCAGCCCGTCCCGGGGGAGCTCCCGGAGCACCGCACAGCTCCCCTGGACACTCGCGCGAGGGAGCGCCGGCCAGTGAACCCCCAGAGCATACCTGGGCTGCGCTCGCGGCGGGGCTCGCTGGGGTCAGCCGCTCTGGTGGCGGAAGCCAGAGTCGTTTGAGCGCGGGCACCTGCGCTGCGATCCCTTTGCAGGTCTCGCTTCCCGAGGACCGCCCAGCTCGACGTCCCGGGGGACGCAGGTGGACACGGTTCAGCAGAAAAGCCACATTCTCCTTTCGTTTTGCAGCGTCTGCGGAACGCACGCAGAGCCGCGGTGCTGCGTCACGCGCGGGTTTCACAGACTGATCCTCACCGCGGCGCGGCCCTTGCTCGCGCTCGGATCGCGTATTGACAAAGGCCCGCATATTCCAGCCCTGGTGAGTAGGACAGGTTGTCATAACAGATTGCTATCTTCTAGAACAGATTCTGGGGGGGAAACGCCAATACAGAGAATGTCAGCAATTCCTGGGCTTATCAGTTTACGGTAAGTGGAGATCAATACTATTTATTTAAATGTCCATGTATTACACCTGCTGTAAATCTTTACACGCTGATGTCCACTTACCACTTCCCTAGAAATTTCCCACAAGGAAATCAGCAACAATGTAGCCTTTTCTTTTTTTCTGTCCTTATTATATGCACTATATGTAAAAAGGCTTCAATAGTCAGTGATGCACATTAAAATTTTAAAAAGAGAAAGTAATTTCTCATTAACAAATTGCATTTGCTATGTTCTAGATGAGTAACTTAATTAGAATATGCATTATAATAGGTGAATTATGTCACATGGAATATAACATACATATCCCTGCTTCAGCCGACCAGTGTAACTGCAAAGCTGGTAGGGCTATTTGTAGGAAGTTTTAGCTAATTTTATGTTATTTAAGACTTTTGCCACTTCTGAAACCTATACATATGCACACTCTGTAACCTACATGTATGCACATATGTACACACCTGTACTAACACCCTTTCAGCATCTGTGCTATCTTGCTTCTCACTAAGGTACAGTTCTGTAGTTCTGACTCCCCACCATCACCATCTCGAAGCGGCACCGGCACTTGCTGGGAGCTATCCCCTGGGCCCGCCGGTGTGGCAATGAAATCTCTCTCTCCACCTCTCTGACCCCCATCCAATTTCTCTGGAAAGTTGCCATAACAATGCCTCTTGCCGCCTCCCTGGTGGTGCAGGGGTTAAGTCTCAGCACTAGGAAGCTGTCCGCAGCCACTGCAGCACGAGTTCGATCCCCGGCCAGGGAGCTTCCCACAGGGTGCAGCAGACCCCTCCTGTCTCCCCACTGCTCCCCTCAGCAGTGTGTTTCGGTGGATCCACCTGTTCTGCTCCCCACTCTGTCGCTGATGAATCCCCTCACCCCCCACCCCACACCTCTGGCCTACACCCCAGCTCTTGTGTGCACAAATCAATAAATCTCTAAAAAATAATAAAAAATAAAAATAGGATAAGAGTATAAATGCAAAAAAAAAAAATCCCTATGACCATAACCCTGTTTTATAACTCTCGACGACCGCAGGACACCTGGGAAGAGGGTCTGACCCTGCTCTGGGTCAGGAGCTGGGGCACAGCCTTGAGTGGGCTGAATCTCTGTGGAAGGTGCTGACGCCCACATCAGAAGCGAGGAGACAGAGGCGGAAGGTGCCAGCTCAGGCTGGGCATCGAGGAGGCAGGGCAGCCTGCCAGCCATGGCGGGGCATCTCCTATCACCGGGCCCGGCGGGGGCGGCGGCTCCCAGAATTGTCAGTCTGAAGAAAGGAAAGCTGAAGAATTTCTCGAGAGTCTCCTGCCCTCACACTACTGTGCCTGTTAACTTTACAGCGTCTGTCACATGATCACGGGGTGGGGGAGAGAGGAAGATGAGATGGATGACTCAGGTTGTTAGCATGGGCTCCCGAGCGCTAGTGAAGAAGGGAAAAGATACTCACATAGAAGAGAACGAGGAGTAAGGAAGTGGACTCTGGGGCCTCCCTGGTGGCACAACGAATTGAGCTCTGAGCTGTGGCGCTGTCGGTGGCTGCAGCGTGAGTTCGATGCCCCGAGGGGCAGATTCCCACATGGCGCAGCAGAACTCCCCTGTCTCGCCCGCTGCTCCCCTCAGCAGTGTGTTTCTGTCCATCTGCCTGTTCGGCTCCCCACTCTGTCTCTGGTGAATCCTCTCACCCCCCACACCTCTGGCTTGCACCCCAGCTTGTATGCACAAATAAATACATCTTAAAAAAAATAGTGTACTCCATTTAGAAAGGAGCACGCTGCCAATAGTCACAATCGTGTATTTCTAGAAGATCACTCATGTGGGTGGATATACAAACCTGTGTCGTGAGCTCATAGCTCCTAATAAATACTTCCTACTGGGATAAAAAGGAACAGGGATAGGTATTTCCCAATCATGGTTAGATCACTTTACATTATAAAATCTAATTTATAATAATTAATAGATACATGAAATGTAATTGTTAATTAAAGAATATTAAAAAGCCAAATAAGGAAGGAAGAACATGATTTAAAGTATTTCTGCTGTGCAGATTATATTTTAATTAAAAAATACTTATGTTATAAAGACAGCAATAGATGTATTTTATTTAAGGTAAGTAGAGGAAACCAAAAATCATTGAGAGTAAAGATTCTATCATGAGTCTGTAAACCTCTTCGATGAGTACAATTATTCTTGAAAATGGGATCATGCTGTAGATTCTATTTCACAATATATTTTACTCTAGTGCAGTAATTGCTGTATTTTTATCAAAGCATTTATTATTTGCGATTATCTGGAACTCACTAGAAGGTAAACACTGAGATCAGGGACCGTCTGGTTCCTCGTTTTCTCCTTGGTTCCTGAAGAAGTCCCCGCAGCAGTCATTGAGCAAGCACAACAGACACAACAGTCTGTCTTCATATCATTTGCCATGCAGGACCTGGGGGTAAAAGGTCACTGTTACTGGGACCCACAGGCTGCTCCCCTTCGGGTCCAGTTGTGTGGGTCTGCTAATTCTAAGGGTCCTGACTAACCACCATTTAGTTATCTGCAAGCTCTGCTTTCCTTCCCAAGGTCAGTACTGCCCGGTCCATCAGCTTTAGGAACCCAGCCCTACTAGGTGCCTTTCGTCTTCTAAGCAGATCACAGGGGAAGGGAATGCGTCACGAGGAGTGACCGGGGATGCCTGAGGGGCTGAGGACCGACCAGGACAAAGGACCCCAGAAGCTGATCTATGGAAGCCTTGTTGATAGGACTGAGTCCTTGGCTGGGGAATTTAAGGCTGGACCTCAGTGAGTCATCGGCCGGAGAAGATCATCTGGGAGAGCAGAGCCGCAGGCCCTGGTGCTGCAGATAACAGGTCACGCCTTTCATCTGCTTTCCCTCTTCTCCTTTTTCCTCTTTGTGCTTATACTGATGTAATCCCACTGCCCACTTACAATGTATAAAAGACACACAAAATTAAATAAACGAGAGACGTGCACCAGGACGAGAGACTTTTCCTGCCTCATCATACGCCGACGCCTCCCCTCCTTTTGGGAGCCCCAGTCTGGCTGGAGCTGGACTCCGGCATCCAGTGTCTAAGATTCGTTTTCAGATTTCACTGCAGAAGCAATAACGCTCACTCTTACAGCGGGTCGTGGCTCGCAGCCTTTGTTATTTCCTTGATTTAAGTTTCTGGACACGAGATCAACTTTCTCACACGCTTTGCTAAGGTGAGACATGCAGCCTTCTCTCTTCCGTTATCTCTGCATGAGGATATTTTGAGCCGTTGTCAACAGTACAATTTACTATTGCAGTTTAAAAGATGAAAATGACTTCCCTTTTTTTATATTTGCATATCTTAGATAATTAATGTTCAGACTTTATTACAGTAATTTATTAATTACTTACATAGTGTTCCAGTTTTAATGGCTTCATTGTCACTTATTACTTATTTCTTGGGGGGGGTCTTCAAATAATGCAAGTATTAATCATTGGCCTGTCATGCTATAAATATCCTCCCAGCTTGTAATTTGCCTTTGATGCACACTGGTAATTTTCTGATATTCAAACTTTTTGTCAAGTTTTGTGCCTGAAACAGCAATTTCTGCCAAGGAATTTCAGAAGTTTTTTTTTTTTTTTAATCTTCCTTTCATTACCTAATTTTGGGAGTGTTTCTTGCTTATTATTTTTAATTGATTTTTATTTTAAAATACACAAAATATCTGTGCATATTTACAAAGCACAGTAGAAAAACAATCACTCCTGACACATAACTATAAACATAACACAGAAATATTGACAGGAAAATGCAGTCCAGTAGCTCAGTGGTTAAATCCCTGGTAGCCAGTGTTGGCTAACAGGTGGTGTGGATGCAGGGCTGTGTGTGCTGACCTACCATGACCTTGCACTTTTGTCCTTGACCTTGCCCTTTTCTTACAACTTCCCACTCAGGTGTTAATGACGTAGAAGGTTTGTGCATGAGATTTATGGGTGAAACCAAGCTGAAGGGGATGGTAAATGTACTTTAACCATCAGATTTCAAAAACATCTCCACAGCCCATACAGCCACATAGTACGGTGCCCTTCCTGTCGGGCCCGGGGAACCCTCAAGTCCCCATCTGCATCCTGACTTAAGAAGAGGGACATTGATGAACTCGTGGGGGGTCAGCGTGTGTGCCCTGAAATCTGACTCCTGTCTGAGGACGTGGAGGAAGAGGCCTGGGACCCAGGGGGCCCTCACCCCGAGGGTGGAGCCGTGAGCCAGCAGGCCGTGACCCCCGCCCTCGAGCTGTGGGCCAGCAGGTGCGTGATCGTGTCGTGTCCTGTAAAACCGGAGCCGTCCAAGACCTACCCCACGAGGCCTGAACGCTCAGTGGAGAGAACAAAAACCAAGATTGCTTTCTGATCCACTGGGAACCTGTTTCTTCATCCATAGGGATGATTGCCTCGAGCGAACCTTAGATCTTGCCCAGGCAAAACGCTTGGAGTGAAACAATGATCTCACCAGTGGGTGGACCCCAAGGCCGGCGAGAACCAGGCGGAGGCACAAATTGGCTGGGTGAAGGGTGCTGAAGGTGAGTGCTCCAGGGCCACAGAGAGGAGCCCCGAAGATCCTACAAATGTGCGGCAGTGATTCGGTTCCTTGAATCAGACCAAGCTGGCCTCTTTGGTGGGTGGCCGATCCAGAGTTCCCAGGACAGAGCCTGTAATAGGGAACATGCTCTCCCCTTTTACTGCCCGCATCTACCCTTCCATCAATCAGGGGACCCTGTCCAATAGGGTGGGGAAGCCGGGTGCCTCTCTCCTGATCTGCAGGGGCCCGCCTTCAAGCAGATTCAAACCAATAGATTTAACTTCCAGTTGCTTTCCGATGTTGTCTTTTTCTTACTAGAGTTAGATATTTTAATCATGATAACCACAGAACTGAGGCCATTTGGAAGGATGAAAATGATTGGGAAACTTTCTACTACTAAGAAGCAAACAAAGAGATGCCTGCACCTGCCCCAAATTTCATTCACGTGCAGGAGGAAAGACATTCCCCACGCGGTAGGTCTGAACGCTCAGCGGAGAGAACAAAAACCAAGATTGTTTTTGATCCCCTGGGGACCTGCTTTTTCGACTCTAACTACGGACTCCAACCCCTAAGCACATATGTCAGAAGGATAATTTTCAGAGCTAGCCAGTCATTAGATATCTCGTTAAACAAAAATGTGAGGAGGCCTCCCTGGTGGCACAACAGGTTGGCACAGAACTGTGGCGCTGTCGGCAGCTGCGGTGCAAGTTCAATGCCCGTCCGGGAGATTCCCACTCACCCCCACACCTCTGGCCTGCACCCCAGCTTGTATGCAAAAATAAATAAATCTTCAAAAAAATGTAGGGAACATGATCGTGGTTCTGAGGTTTGTCCATTTAGAGATAATCATTGACATTATAATCATAATTTCTGTTCCTTTCTGTTTATCTGAAATTATTTCATAGGAAAAAAAAAAATTTTTTTTTAAAAGTCTGAACTTTCCCCTGGAAAGAAAAGCAGAGCTACCTGCCTGGAAGCATCTGTGCCTGGGGGCGCGGCCTACTCTGGGCCCCAGGGGCAGGCTGCATGCTGGGCGGGAGCGGGGAGAACCCTGCCTTCCTCCACCATTGCACCCCAAGAGCCTGCAAATGCCCCAAAAGCTCACAACAGATTTTACATTGAAAAGGGATTTCGGGCCTCCCTGGTGAGCAGCGGTTAAGCGCTGCGCTGTGGAGCTGTCGGCAGCTGCGAAGTGAGTTCGACGCCCGGCCGGGGAGAATCCCACATGGCGCAGCAGACCTCTCCTGCCTCGCCCGCTGCTCCCTCAGCAGTGTATTTCAGTCTGTCGATCTGCCTGTTCTGCTCCCCACTCTGCCTCTGGTGAACCCTCTCACCACCCCACGCCTCTGGCCTGTACCCCAGCTTGTACGCACAAATAAATAAATCTTTAAAAAAAAAAAAAAAGAACCACTCCAAAAACTATATCAAGTCACAAAGAAAGAAAACAAGACAGGAAGAAGGAACTAAAGCTACTCCCAAATGGTCAGAAACACTTAACTAAAAAACAATAATAAATCCTTACTTATAATTAATTACTTTAAATGTGAATGGATTAAATTTTCTAATAAAAGACAGAGTGCTGAATGAATACAAAAACTGAAAACACAAAAGGCATATTGCCTACAGTCAGCCACTTTATTTTTAAGTCTCATATAGGCTGAAAGCCAAAGGCTGGATAAAGGTATACCGAGCAAATGGTAGTGAAAAGTGAACTGAGTGGCTATTCTTAAAGGCAAAAAAAAAATGTTCAAAAGTGTCCAAAGAGACTAAGAAGATTAGTATATAAAGATTAAGGGGTAACGGCCTCCCTAGTGGCACAACGGGTTAAGCGCAGCGCCATGAAGCTGTCCAGAGCCACTGCAGCACGAGTTCGATCCCCGGCCAGGGAGCTTCCCACAGGGAGCAGCAGACCCCTCCTGTCTCCCCACTGCTCCCCTCAGCAGTGGATTTCAGTGGATCCGCCTGTTCTGCTCCCACTCTGTCTCTAGTGAATCCTCTCACCCCCCACACCTCTGGCCTGCACCCCAGCTTGTATGTATAAATAAAATAAATCTTAAAAAAAAAGATTAAGGGGTAAATTCATCAGACGTATATAACAATTAGAAATATATGTGCAGCCATCACTGGAACAACTAAATATATCATGCAAATATTAACAAAACTGGAGCAAGAAATTAGCTGACATACAGTGAGAGAGGATTTCCACGTCCCACTTTCAACACTGGATAGATCTTCCAGAAAGGAGACCCACAGGAGAAGGAATTGGACATCACTATAAAACCCACGGCCTGGAAGACGGGGAGTGCATCCCCGTAGACAGCAGCGGAACACACATCGATCTCCCGTGCGCAAGGGGCGCAGTGCAGGTCAGGAAAGCGTTCGGCTCCAAAACATGTCTTAAAAAGTTTCAGGAGACAGAAATCCTATCAATGGAATGGAGCTAGAAATCAATAACAGGAGGAAAATGGAAAATCCACAAATGTGTGCCATTCAACAACACACTCCTGACTGGCTCGTGGGTGAGAAAGGGAATCAAAAAATACCTCGAGACAAATAAAAATAGAAACAACAGACTAACATGGGAAGTAACAAAGCGCACTAAAAGGGAACTTTAGAGTGATAAATGCCTACAGCAGGAAAAACAAAAATTATCAAATATACAACCTAACTCTGTACCTCAAGGAAATAGAAAAAAAAAAAAAACCTAAAAGTAAAGTTATACATCTGAAGAGATAGAACCTGTAACTCTGAATCATATACAGTGTTTTAAGCTGTTACCTCAATAAAAACAAATACAAAAATCAGAGCAGAAATTAATGAAGTAGAGGTTAGACAGTACAAAGTTTATTTTTTACCAAGAAAAAAAAGTGACTCAAATATCGGTAAATGAAGTTAAAAGTGAAAGAGGAGACTTTACAACTGCAGACACACAAAGACAAAGTATCAGACCCTAGTGTAAACAATTACACACCAACAAATCGGAAACGGATATATTTTTAGAAATATGCACACAGTGAGGCTGACATGTGACTAAACAGAAACTAGGACGAGCGATCATGAGTCAGGAGACTCACCAGTAATTAGAAGTCTCCCATCAAATAAACCGAGAACCAGATGCTTTCACTGGTTAATTGAATCAAAGAATTAATGTGAATTAATTAATTAATGCCATTCCTTTAAATCCAACCCTTTAAGAGCTCTTAAAATTTGAAGAGGAGGGAACACTCGACCCCATCTTGCTTAGCCAACGTTATCTTCACACGCAAGCCAAGAGGAATCCTACAAGAGAGAAGAGCACCGGGGCCTCCCCGGTGGCGCAGCGGTTAAGCGCTGCGCTGTGGAGCTGTCGGCAGCGGCGACGCGAGTTCGAGGCCCGGCCGGGGAGAATCCCACATGGCACGCAGACCTCTCCTGCCTCGCCCGCTGCTCCCCTCAGCAGTGTGTTTCTGATCTGCCTGTTCTGCTCCCCGCTCTGGCTCTGGTGAGCCCTCTCGCCGCCCCACGCCTCTGGCCTGTACCCCAGCTTGTATGTATCAATAAAAAATAAATCTTAAAAAAAAAAAAAAAGAGAGAGAGAGGAGCACGGTCACCACCCCATGAGCACAGGGCGCGAAATCCTCAACGAAAACGAGCGAAGCAAATTCATTACTCTGCTCAGGGGCTCAGACATGCAGTAAAAGGGACTTACCCCGAGACACCCCGATGTTTCGCTACACGCAGATCTAGAGGTGACACATTGTGTGAACAGACGAAAAGATAAAATACGATCATCTCAATAGTTGCAGAGAAACATTCGATAAAACTCAACATTATTTCATGATAAAAACTTTCAACAAATCAGATGTAAAAGGAGGGAACCTCCACACAGGAGAGCCCAGAAATCGTGTCTGGAGCTAACATCACCCTCAGTGGGGAGAAAATGAGAAGAAAACAATGGGAAAGGGATTCTTGAGCTTGTTCTAGGCAACACTATTTTTAAATGACAAAAGTAAAAACTTGGTAAAAATATGGTTTAGCAGGCTAAAACTTGTACTGTGCAGGGAACGAGTTTGGAGAGGCAATTTCTGGAATCACAGAAAGTATTTGCAAACCACTCACCTCAATAGCACAGGAACCCCAATGAAGAAATGGCCAAAGGGCCTGAACAGATACATCTCAAGGGAAGACATGCAAACGGGCGAGGCTACAGAAGCGAGTCTATGCCCGCATCACGGAGCATCGCGGGAGCAGCGAGCGAAGCCTCAGTGAGACATCGCGTCGCCCCTGTCAACGTTAGAACAGCCGTCATCAAAGAGAAAAATGACAAGTGTTGGTGACCTTGTGAAAAAAGAAACTTTTGCACACTGTTGGTTGGATTTTAAATGGAAACTACAATGGTGTTTCCTCAAAATATTAAAAATAAAGAAGGGGGGAGAAGAAAAATTATTAAAAATAAATTGAGTAACGTCTCTTCTGGGCATGTCTAGAGGAAATCACTGTCTTGAGGAGACAGCTGTGCGTCCATTGTTGCATTGTCCACAGTGCCAGGAGCACCCACTGATCAGTGAGTGGAATAAGATACATGAATGGAATAGGGAGGGAGGGAGTGAGAGAGATGGAGAGAGAGTGGCGCTCGGCCACTATTAAGCCAGAAGAAACAGGAAATTCTGCCACTGAAAAAACATGGATGAAACTGAAGGACATTATGCTAATGAAATAAACTAAATGGAACAAGACAAATACCATATGGTCTCACTTATGTGTGAAATTGAAAAAAGAAGTGGAACTCACAAGAGCAGACTAGAACAGAGGTCCCAGGGCAACCACTGGGTGGGGGGAGGGGAGAGGCTGAGCAAAGCCCGCACAGCTGCAGCTACACAGAATGGACGAGTCCAGAGACCCGTACAGGGTGGTGATGATTGTGAGCAAGGCCATATCAGACTCCAGAAACGCCTGAGAAAGTCGCTTTCGGCTACATGCATCACGAAACAAATGGCAGCTATGTGAGGGGGGGTGTGTCCAGGGCGGCTGCGGCACCATTCCATCCTGTGTAAGAACATCAGACCAACGTGTTTGTGCCTGTAATATACACAATTTTTATAAACACACCGTATTTTTTCAATTTTTTTTATTAAAATGACATTGGTTGGGGCCTCCCTGGTGGTGCAATGGGGTAAGTCTCAGCGCTATGAAGCTATCGGCAGTCACTGCGGCACGAGTTCGATCCCCGGCCAGGGAGCTTCCCCCAGGGCGCAGCAGACCCCTCCTGTCTCCCCGCTGTTCCCTCCGCAGTGGATTTCAGGGGATCCGCCTGTTCTGCTCCCCACTCTGTCTCTGGGGAATCCTCTCACCCCCCACACACACCTCTGGCCTTCACCCCAGCTCTTGTATGTATAAATAAATAAATCTTTAAAAAATGGCACTGGCTGGGCCTGCCACAGGTTTACATTCATGGCACATGATTTAGAAATATAGAAACTAAATGAAACTTACATTTTTGTGTAGAAAAACATCCCCATATATGCAGAGCACTCCAAGGGCATCAGCGGGGACAGCACAGCGAAAGGTCAGTGATCGAGCAGTGTGTTGGGGGTTCAGACGAGGTGAGACTTGAACTCGGGGAGCCGCATGGGACCGGTCAGCACCTTTCTCTGGGCACAAGCCCCGCCCCGCCCCGCATCTGTCACCCCCGGCCCTGGCCGGGCCTGGCGCAGAGAAGACGCCGCTGGGCCGCTCGGGTCTCGCCCCGGGACCCTGGGCGCCCAGGACCTAGCCGCGGCCGGCATGATGCTGCCTCCATCGCGCCTTCTAGAGGGTCCAGACGGGCCCCCTGGGCTAAAATCAGGGCCTGGGCCTGGGTCCCCCGGAAGTGGGGCTAGAATCTTGCAGCCCGTGGTTCCAGCCTGGTGCTCCCCTGGATTTGGTGTCACAAAGCAGACCCCAACCCTTGTGGGGGGTTGGCTGCAGGTCCCCGAAATGCGGGGCGCAGCCCATCCGGCACCAAGTCCCGCCCGCCTCGCCGGCGAGTGACTCTCTCCTCCTGTGGAACCGCTGCTGAGCCGACAAGAGGCTTTAGTCTCCAGAAACACAAGTGCACCTTTTGTTTTGTTAGACTTGTACTAAAAATTGTTCACAATTCTAGAATATCAAAACACAGCAGCCACTGCAGCCCAGCTGACCTGTACCCACCCATATCTGCAAGTCTGCGGCGCAGGCTGCTGCCATGTACGGCAGCATTGCGGTTTAAGCGTCGCTTCGAAATGTCAGAGCTGCAGACAGTGTGGACTCGAATTAAGAGCTGTCCCCTCCTGGACGTAAATCTCAGTGGGTGCAAATATCAGGCTGTGTTTTCTCTCCTGACATAGTCCTGTTTACCTCATGCATCTGTCTCTGCCATCTGCATAGTAAAACACACATGATTTTTTTAAATTACTTTCCTCTCATTGTTCATGCATTTTAAGCCCGGAACATTTGGGGTTTTCTTTAACTGTGTGTGAATATAGGTTACATGGTCCATTCACTATTTGCGAGATTGTGGGCTGATTACATTCTCCTTCAACATATCATTTTAGGGAAGAAACAAATTATCATACTGAAAGCAAGGAATTGGGAATTAGCAGACCTGAGATGAAATCTGATTTTCAAACCTTTGTGATGTCCTCATCTCAGCCAATACAGACCTCTTAAATTTCTGCTCCTTAAAACAAATGTGGCAACTGTGGCAATGAGATAAAAAATGATGAAGCATAGAAATTCTTGTTTAAATGTAAGATGTATTGATATTTTTATTTATGTTTGCATTTATGAAGTCTTATTTAAAAATTCCTGTGTGATGCAAAGGGTTAAAAGATACTCTCAGTCAATAGTTTCCAATAGTTCCTTTTTGTTATTCACATTTAAAATCATTAGTCACAAGGATTCATTTTTTACTGACCATATATTATTTGCACTACTGTTATTTCAAACTTCTTTTAGTAGAATTATAAACATACTGAAAAATTACAAAAATAGTACAAAGTTCACTAGTTTCTACTTTCAGCCTCTTCTAATGTTAACATCTTGCATGTCCATAGTAAATCATTAAAAACAGGACATTCGCGTCAATACAACCATAATAACTAAAATAAACGCTGCGCTCAGTTTCACCCGTCCTGTGGAATCAGTGCTCGTTTAGCAGCAGGAACGGAGAGCCGGCTCCTGTCTCTGGCTCCGCCCGAGGCTGCCTCCACGCTCTGCGCAGGGGTCCCCCATATGAAGTGTCAGCGCTGAAGGTTTTCGCCCGTAACGCACGGCCTGTTTCTTTCCCACTGCTCGGATCGCTCCTGTCTACCTCTGCGCCGCCTCCGAGACGCACTACAGCCTCACCACGCAGCGCTGATGCACAGAAGGGCTGTTAGGGCCTTTTCCTCCATCGGGGACACCTCGGTCATCACTGGCCCTCGACTCCCCGCACAGTGTCGGGACATGCAGGGATGCGGACGGAAAGTGAACAACAGTCAGCCCTCGTCTTCGTCTCAGTGGCGGCTGCGAGCGAGGTGAGCCCAAGGGGGTCTTCGGGGATGAGACGACCCCAAAGTGGGCGGCACTGGCAGGCCGAATCCTTCCGAGGTGGGACTGCCTTCTCCAGTGTGTGTATTGGACGTAAGTTGCCACCAAAGTGTCCAGTTACCTGGCTGTATTAAAACCTTCTGGAAGTCTTCAGATCCCGGAATTCTTTACGAACCAAATAGTTTGTATTTTCAACAATTTTACTTTTGAGCTCTTTAACTAATCTGTTCGGCATCACCGAACAGATGAAATGACCCAAGAGCAAAAATGAAAACAATTCTTTAAAAACGATCCAATTAATCCCAGTGCATATATTTTTCTAAGTCTAAATGCCCGTTGTTCTGCTGGTGATGACCGTCTGCAGGCACAGAATGCTCACTCGGCCAAACTCGCCGTCTCCCTGGCCGCTGTGTAGTTTACTTAAAAGCTGTGATAATGTGTTTTTCCCAGAGTCTTTTTAAAAATTGACTCCCACTGGTTTTCAAGACCGTGTCCGCCCCGGGAATCCGGCTTCACACCTCGGCAAGCGCGCGCGCCCCCAGCCCGGAGTCCCGGCTGCGCCCCGCTGTCTGCTGCACCCCCTTCCCTTCCCGCTCCCCGCCGCGCTGTCTTCGGACCCTGGGAGCTATTTTTGTTGTTTCGAGAGATGGCTTGCTTCGGTTTCTTGTCTGTGTGTTTGTTTGTTTGCATCACACATGTCAGTGAAACCAGATGTGCGCCCCTTTCCGACGCAGGCGCTTGGCCCCGCCCTCCGGCTCCATCTCGAGTGTCAGGAGAGAACCAAAGACGCGGTCGCCACAGGGCCCGGGTGTCCGGCCCCTGTGGTCCCTGTGGCCGGAGACGAGGGTCGCCGCGGAGCAACTCAACCAACACTGGCGGGTGCTGCGCCCGCACCGCGCTGCGAGGCTCGGGGTCTGCAGACCGAGCCGGGCGCAGGCAGCGCGCTCCCACCCCGAGCCGCCCGCGCCTCTGCCCCAAGGCCGAGAGCCTTGTCCTTGGTGTCCACACCTGGAGTCCACGTTTGCTGGACTGGGACGGGGTGCGGACGAGTGAGTGAGGCCGACTCCAGAGCCCACGAGAGCTAAGGAAATTCTCAGTGGCAGGTGCCGGGGTTTCTGCAGATGCGCTGACCTGGCTGGGGCGGCCCCAGGGGCGGCAGCAGCTGCGCCTTCTTGTGAAAGGAGAGTAGCCAGCACGCGGGGCTGTCTCCTGTGTGCATCGCTGTGTGGCAGCGTGCGGTAGCGTGTGTGTAGAGCACCCTCGGGTGGGAGCCCTTTCCTCACTCCTGCACACGCGCACTCCATCAGCGCCAGTTCCCTGGCGAGCCCTCAGCCCCTCAGCCTCCTCACAGAGCTGCGGGGTCAGCCTCCTAGTCCCCCGGTCTTGGGCCCTCTGGTGCCCAACCCGAGTCCCAACTTCTGGCCTTCCCACTGGGGTCCCCCACTGTCTTCTGTTTTCGTGGTAAGAGCCTCGCCGGCCTGAAGCCGCGGCTCTTCGCGGAGGACTCGCGCCGCCTCCGTAGCTGCCTCCGCTGCTCTGAGGTGGGTTTGTGGGTGACTGACCTGACCTGAAGCTATCAGGGGTTCACTTTGCTTCTTGAAACTGCGGGTTTGTCGCTTTTGGAAGATTCTCAGCTGTTCACACTTCTATTTGCCTGGATTTCATGCAGGTTTTCTAGCTGACCTCCTGTCTGGGTGACCTTCCACACGCTCCCCGCTGGGGGCTGGGGGGTCCTACACAACCCCCCCCCAAGCCACACGCGCAGGCTCGGGTCACCTGGAGACGCCAGGTGTTTGATTCACTAAGATCAGAATACACAGAGTCACTGTATTTTTGTAAACTTCGCTTCAGCAGTAAGAGCCGAGAAAGATGATCTCGGGACAGTCCCCGCAGCTGCGGCGGGTCCGCGTGCGGACAGGGGGACTCCGCTCCTCCCGCCCCCTTCTCTCCGCGGCTGGCGCTGGTCCCTCCCTCAGCGCAGAGGCAGCAGACTCTCTAAGATGCAGCCACCGAGCTTCCGAGGGAGGGCAGCGCCCCCTCGGAAGCGGAGCCCCGCGAGGGGAGCAGCGCGCAGACCCAGGTAATGCACGGGAGGCAAAGCCCCCCGAGCACCACCTCCCGCCCGCTGGGAGCACGGAGAGCGACCCAGGACAGCCCTCAACTCCGCAGAGTAAACGCCCGTGGAGAGGTGAGGGGGGCCCGGGCCCCGTAGGGGGTCTGGGGGCCACATGGAGATGCCCTGAATTCGCCACGGTGCCCGCGACTGTGCGTTAGAGTTGGAATGTATCCAAAGAGGTCACTGTTTTATGCACAAACAGCAACGCGATGGAAACGTAAATGAGGAGATAATGCACGTTCCTTGGCGAGGCTAAGAAGCGCAGAGCAACATAAACACCATCCGGCAAGGCCGGCTGAACGCAGTTTGCTCAAACAGCAAATACAAGTCACCGGAACGAGTGCTGCGCTCTGGGGACCGCGCCGCTGATCACCCTCCTCCGCGCGGGTACGCGCCTGCCGGGCAGAACCGGGAGTAAACAAAGGGGCCCAGCCTGCAATTTTAAAGTCAAATGACTCAAAGCATTTTTGCAAAGTGGGAAAAACATAGAGGAACACAGTCACACCTTGGGAGACAGGGAGAAGCAGAAAAATTGGAAAACAAATATAAATGTGAAATTTCAGCATCGCCGGGAACGCTGACTGGGGCTTGGTGAAGGCGAGCTCCATGCTAGCCGGCCCCGCCTTCCCGCCCCGCAAAGCAGGGAGTTTGCAGAGTCTGGAAAATTGATTTTTATGAAGGAAGAAAGGAATCGTCAAAAGGTGAAAACTTCCTCATCCATCACAGATCTTCATGGGACTGCTGGTCGGGGTTAGGAGCAAACACCAACCCCCTTAACTGTGGACACAGCTACAGCCACCCCAGCCTGCCGGTGTCCGGTCAGGCCACGTCCAGTGAGGCCGACCCACCAAACGCTCGTTCTCAGGTCTGGGTTTTGAGTCCACGCACAGCAATAAAACCAGCATGACCTACGGGATCTCTTCTCGTACCACCTGTGGAGAAGGAAATTCGGTGACAGGATACATGTCATCATTTCTCTGTCGTCGACATGTCCCTCTGGGGTCACGATCTGCTGGGTCAAAAGCCCATCACGGGGAGACCTCCTTGGTGACCTCCGCAGTCACTCTTCTCACTGTGTCTCAGCTACCAAATTCAAGAAGGAACAGTGCAGTGTCGCTCTTGGATAAGACAAAATACTCCCGCGGTTTTATTTAGGTAAATACATCAGCAGCGGCTACCGCAGTGAAAAGCAAGCGGGGTTGAGAACATCTTAAGGGTCAAGGGGATTTCTGCAACATCAGCCGTGCCACGAAAGAGCCAGCACCCCTCCAAGACAGTGGTTTTCCTTTCTTCCCTGCATATTTTCTTTTGAGTGGGCTGGAAAATTTACTATTTTCTGTTTTGACTATTTCTTTTTTCATTCTGACCATTGCTTAGTCAAAATGCACGCTGTAGAAAGTGAGTGCTGACCCGGTCTCACTGGGAAAGGCAAGTGATTTCCCCGCCAGGCACAGACGCCCGTGGCGGAAGAGGCAGCTTGCCGGAGAGGCCGCGGGGAAGCTGTTCGGAGTGGTGTGGACTTCAGCTGTTACACGAGATGGTTCAACAGCCATTGTTCCTGAAGGGGGGTGCGATCGAACACCAGGACTTGCTGGCTGTCAGGCGTTCACAACATTGGGGGACAGAGCAGACTAAGAGGACTCTCTGGCTGAGCAGAACTGACGATCCAATGTTAGCATTTGTCTGACCTTCTTGTCCACCGCTGATTGGACACAGAATAATCTACCAGGCGGACGTGGAAATCACCCCTCCCAGGTGTGTCCCCAGACGTGTGCCTGTGCTTTCCCTTCCACATGCAGCCTGCCAGCCACAGTCGCTGCAAAGCAGCAGAGACGGCCTCACTGGGAGCATCTTTTCGTGGCTTCCCCTGCCAGCCTCGCCAGGTGTGACAGGCGCTCGCGGAGATGGAACATCCACGGGAATCGCTGTTCTCCTGCCCCGGAACTCCTCGATGCAGCCCATTTCTTCCGTCCCTCGAGCCACCGCAGCCTCAGCTGAGTCTGCTAGAACGTACGGCGGAAGGCAGAGGAGGCACCGGAGACACAGCCTAGGGCCAGGCGACACCACTGTCTTTAAAGCATCTCTTCTGTGCAGCCAAAGTTCTGGATGTTGTCGGGCCGAACTGGAGTCCCGAACTTTTAGTTTTTAATCCAAATGAAATAGAAAATAGCCAGTTTCCTCTCACGGAGCCGGCACCAGCAGGAAATGGCTCTTTGCATTTTCTACTGCCACGGACACGTTTGTAAAGCCCCCCGCAGTCTTGTTGTGCGTGGCACGTGGCCGTTAAGTGAAGACACGAGCACACGCAGCTCAGGGGCTACTACACCTGCCAGGAGCCACACTCGGGCCGAGCACAGCCAGCCACCCGCGGCAGGACCCTGCCGTTGAGAACCAGGCGGGACATCCTCTGCATGGGCCGTCCAGCACGCAAAACGGACATGAATCGCCACCCCACTCCCACAGCTTGAACACGACATCATATCATCATTTTGGATCCTTATTCCCCAGACTTAAGTTTTAATAAGCTGCAGGTTTCCCGGAACTGTAGACACCGTGTTACGGCTTCCCTCCCAGAAATACCTGTGAAAGTCCTACCCAGCTCAGCGCCTCCTGTGACCCAGGACGCAGGGCCTCTGCGGGCGCAGGGGCTGCAGGATGAGTGACCGGGGTGGGCTTCGGTCAGATGGGGCCTGTGTTCACCGGGAGAACAGGTGCCTTGCAGGGACAGAGCCGACCGGAACCCTGACTCGGCCACGGCCGGAGCCACCAGGAGTCGGAAGAGGCGGAGAGGCCCTTCCCGGCAGACGTGGCTGGACCACACTGGCTTGGGCCTCCAGCCTCAGACGAGGAGCTGCGTGAGGCCCCAGGGTGCGGCGCGGGGAGCAGCCGGGGGAGCTGACCCACCAGCAACACAGCGCCTCAGCTGGCCCGGAGATCTGGAGCCGTCCGAGAGCAGACAGCAGCAGGAAGGGCCGCTCTTCGCCAAGGGAAACCATTTCACACGTCAAAGCAACTTAAAGTTTGGAGCCCTGCATGTAGCAAAGGAAGGACGTGATGGAAGAATAATAAAAGTCACAAATTACTTTTAAGACATAACAACCGAACAGATGAAAACCAAGTTGTGATAAAGGAAATGAAATATTTTATAACAATGAAAAGTTCCTGAGCGTCACTAGTATCAGCAAATGTGCACGCGCCACCAGGCCTGAGGCTTCTGCTCCTGCCGTCCGCGGGCACAGGACAGCGTTGGACTCACCCGTTTGGCGCCGTGGGGCAGGAGGGGCCTGGAGCACAGGGTGACTCACGGCACCCCGTCCTCGCAACGGGACGGAAAAGCCACCCCAGACCGGGCCTGGGGCCTTATGCTTCACTGCGCCACAAAGAAACCAAGATCCCTCTGAAACCAGAGACTCAGCGCAGATTTCGTTTGTTGCAATTTAATTGCATGATCTCAATACAAGTTGAAACTACCCAATTCAAGCAGAAGTTAATTCTTTTTGGGTCTAAAATATGATGTGGTTACCATAGAAACTGATTTTTTAAGAAAATCTGTAAAGAACACCTGTGCCGTACGCAAGCCTCTCCAGCACCGGCCTCGCTGCCCCACGCACGGCCTTCCTTCCCTGTCGCCGCTGCGATTCAGTGAAAGAACAAAGATTAATAATTATTCTCATAATTGTATCATGCTAGGTCAAGATGTACCCGATTGGTAGCCAGCTACCTTTTTCATGATTTCCTGGGAAATCAAAACAAAAATTCAGTACAAATACTTTGGAAATGATGACTGAATAGAAGAGGAGGGGGACAGAAGCGAGAGCAGATCTGGCGAGGGAGAGACCGGGAAACGTGACGAGCGCGTATATGAAAGAAGGTTACAGCCCACCTGGCGCGGATGTAAGACGCGTGCGCTTTTATTTTCACCTGTTATTCCTTCATACACCTTCTACCTCAATTTGCTTGATTCCATTTGACCTCACTTCACACTCACCGAGTCTTGACTTTGCTGGCTGAGCCCACTGATGAGTCCATCCAAGATATTCTTCATCTCTCTTACCCAATAGCTTTTAATTTCCAATATTTCTATTCACCTCATTCTTGTAACTTCTTTCCCTCTTTTGAAATCCCCCATATGTTCAAGCACGCTGCTCACCTTTGCTCCACAACTGATTCACTCGTCAATCACAGTCACGTCAAAGCCACGTGTGTCCATCATCGTGGTGGCGGGGGAGGAAACGGCTCTCATGCCCAATCCACTGCAGGCCTTTGCTGGGTCTTCTGCCCTCGTGTTTCGTGTGGGGAGGGCGTGGGAAGGGCCTAAGCTGAAGTTCCTGCTCGGTGTCCCTGCCCTTCCTTCGCATGCCGGCCAAAGACCGCTCTGCGTCTCCGTGTGCCACACATACTCATGATGGTGCCGTCCTCTTGGCAGGTGAAGGAAGCCAACGAACACAAGGATACACTGGTAAACTACGCAACAAAAAATGTTTGGAAACCCGTTATGTTGTTTTAGACAAAAACTGCTTCACTATTGTTTTTTAGGTGGAATCTTGTCATTTCTTGTTAGAGATTTCCCAGTGCCTTGTGATGGATATTGTGAAGTAAACAAATAAACAAATACATATTGTCTGTTTAGTACTGAGTTAAAAGCTGCTGCTGTCCTGTGGAGGCCGGGAGGCAGATGCTTCTGTGCAAAAGTAAGAGAGGGGAGATTCCAGAATTGGTGTGTCCAGTCCAGGGGAGCCAGAGAGATTGTGCCATCTCCCAGCAAAAATAACACCAGAACGACACTTTTTCCCTTAGTTTGAAAGGAGAAATACTCCTCAAATTCCTTTAAAGAAATCAGGAGAAAGTTTCCAACATGTTGGACAGAGCTTATTACATTCACTCCTAAAACTCATCTGTTCTATTTCTAATAATTTCAGATACTTAGATTGATTCAGTCAAAACCTACTATTATGAGTGATACTGTTTAATCAACCCCCCTTTCCTGGAATGTCCTGTTTCCCCTTAATAGTCATCTCATAACCTCTGCCCTCTGCAAGAATACAGGCGTGTGCTGCAGGGCACTGGAGCTCACAGTAACAAGACTGTTCACCCGTTGTGCCTAATGAGCGCCTGTTGTGCTGCACCTTCTGGGTTTGCAGAGTCCAAAGTGCTGACTAACTCCGTCAGGACCTGACACACAGCCCTGCCACTTCCTCAGACTCACCTTGATGAACTTCCCTGCCGCCAAACGTTAAAAGGGCCACAAGCAACCAGCTAAATGGCGGCGCCTGCCCCTCCTTCAGTGCCCCTCCCAAGGTGTGGTCTGCATAGAGCGGCCACCTGCCAACCCGCACCGCGGCCCTCCGGGGCTGCCCTCTGTGCGGAGAAGCGGCTGCGCAGCCGGCTGGGTCTCCCGTTAGTGCTGGAAACATTTGTGTCCTTTGCATTGAAGAGTGACTCCCTCAAGGTCAGCGACTTTTTGTTTCGCTCTTTGTCTTGGTGGATCCGGACAATGGCTCGTTCAAACTTGTCACCTGCTGTGTGGCTTCTACACAACAATAGTTTATTGTAATTTTTTTTAAAGATTTATTTATTTATACATATGAGCTGGGGTACAGGCCAGAGGCGTGGGGCGGCGAGAGGGTTCACCAGAGACAGAGCGGGGAGCAGAACAGACAGATCAGAAACACACTGCTGAGGGGGGCAGCGGGCAGGCAGGAGAGGTCTGCCGCGCCATGTGGGACTCTCCCCGGCCGGGGGTCAACCTCGCGTCGCTGCTGCCGACAGCTCCACAGTGCTGCGCTTACCGCTGCGCACGGGGGAGGCCCTACACAGAGCTCTGATGCGCTGCCCAAGGTGTGGTCAGCCTCGGCATCGTCCTGGCCTCAGGACCTGGCGCGTCCTGCCGGGTGGGGGATGGGCCTGGGAGCCCCCGCGCACTAGAGGCTGGCCCTGGCTGCCCTTCTCTACCCCGCGTGACGGGGCCCAGCTGTGGGCGCTGAATCACCAGAACGGAGCCTGAGCCTTCGTTCTGCCAGGGCAGGGCAGGGGCCCCAGAGGTCTTCTAGTGGACGCAGAGTGACCCCGACTCCGAAGCAAGTGTCTTACCCCAGCAGGAAGGCAAACGGAGTCGCGGAATCGCCAGCCAGAGCGGCCTGCCTCCCGGGCTGAGGGCCTGCGGTGACCGGTCTGCGTGAGCCCAGTACACGGGACGCCTGTGTTCCCAGGAGCTTCACGGGTGGTCTGGTGCTGCTGGCCCAGGGGCCTGGCGGAGCCAGAGGCTGATGGGGGCTGCCGGAGGGCAGGTCGCGAGGGGCAGCGCTAAGAGGCTCCTTTAAACAAAAGCCTCCGATTGGCCACTACATTCACTGCTGGGGCTGTAAACGACATGACTCGGCACAGCTTGCAGCGAAAGTCCAGTGCCAGCACGGAAGTCCCTCCACGCGCTAAATCCTCATCTTCACGGACGCGGACATTAGCGCTTTGCAAACAAGGGCTGATGTAGAATCTGTTCTAGGGTTTTTATAGCCAGTTTGAATTAAATCCAACTGCGAGTGAAGAGGCCAGCACTTAGCGAAGGGCCGCGAGGAGAGTTCGGAGAGAATCCTCTAGAAGCGCAGGGATTCCTGACGCTGGCGCACCAGCTGATGTGGGTGACTTGGAGAGACAGCTACCCAGGCGTGGCCGCCCAGGAGCAGAAGCGATGGCACCCAGCTGAAGCTCAGGCGTGGAGAGGAAAGTGCGTGGAATGGATGACGGTAATAAAAGTCACCGATAACGGTGCAGGTTGAGATTTCTCTGCTATGCTTGATTTGTGGAGAATTAGCCTAATTCTCCACGCCCTTGAGAAGTTTATAATCTAAGATCAAAATCTGTGGCACAAGCACCTTTGCTGTCCGAAGAAAGAGGTTACATCCCTGTCACAGAGAACATCTCCGACACAGCTTCGGCGAACTGACAAGAAAGCAAAACAAGGCTGAGCTGCTGTGCGAAGGGCTCAGGGAGGACGTCGTATTCCTCGCTCTTCGCGCAAGAGCTTTGTCCCCCTGGACCTTCATCACGGCCCTGACTGGCGAGATGGGGACGCGCCCCGGGCAAACACTCTGTATCCACTAAGAAACAGCAATTTTGCTTTGGGGGTCTCAGGTGGTCCCATGAAACCCTTCTGGATGTTGTCACATTTGATGGCTTTATTATTTTTTGTAATTGATTTATGGATGCACACAAGAGCTGGGGTGTTGGCCAGAGGTGCGGGGGGTGAGAGGACTCCCCAGAGACAGAGTGGGGAGCAGAACAGGAGGATCCACTGAAATCCACTGCTGAGGGGAGCAGCGGGAGACAGGAGGGGTCTGCTGCGCCCTGTGGGAAGCTCCCCGGCCAGGGATCAAACTCGCGCTGCAGTGGCTGCCAATAGCGTCATAGGCTGAGACTTAACCCCTGGTGCCACGAGCGAGGCCTGGGTCTTGTTTTTTTAACCACATTGACCCACGGTACTGACAAAGGAAACACTCGGGACACATTTCTCAGCAAGGTTATCACAGGACAAAGGTTGGTGACTGGAAGTCGCTGACGACACGGCAGCCCACCAGGAGGAACGGAGAGCGGCAGCAGGGCCCATGGCTCACTTCAGTCCTGCCCCTAAGAAACCAGCGTCTCCGCCGTCCAGTGAGCCCCTGCTTCTAACTCAGTGGGCCAAGTGTCCTTCACACGCAGAAAGCAAGGACTCCAGAGTTTTGTCTCAAATTAGTTCAGAAATCGTGATCCAATGAAGTCAAACAATGAGTTCTCTCTGTTACATTGAGTTTTAAACGTCCAGTAGCGGAATGCGCGGTGCATGTAGAAAGAGTCTCGCAGCCCCAGCTGGCCTCCCTGGTGCAAGGAGAGGGGCCGATATCCCCTGTGCCCAGAGCCCGGGCAGCAGCCTGGCGACTCACTCCCCTTCGCGGAAGATGCGCTTCCTGGGAGACTCGCAAAGCGCCGCTCTGTAGCCCTGAATTTTATCATGAAAAAGATAAGGGACTTTTTTTTTTATCTTCTTTCAAGAACAGTCTATTACAGCACTCAATCCTGTGATTAGGCGGAGGGCGGCTTAAATCTCTCGAATACAGAGAGGGAGACCGCCTCTGACACAATCGGTGTCTGACGCTCTGGTTGAACAGGAAGCTCCGATTCTGCTCGTAGGAGCTCTCAGTTTAAGGAGACGGTCTTTGATCTTACACTGCATCCGACTGGGGGGAGTAGCACGGGCGTTTGCAGCCCGCTGTGTAATCGGAGAGGAGCTTTGCGGAGCTGCAGGAAGTCGGCTGGGAACGTGAAGAGGAACCGTCGTGTGTCCCGCACCCAGGATGGAGTTTGGCTGATCAGGGGCCGCTACGTCCTTCCGTCCCGCCTACTGTCGCATCTCCTGAGAGCTGTCTAGGAACAACGTGACCCCCTTTACTTTAAAATGAAGCTTTCATTTCCTTCCCTCAATATTATTTTTATTCTATAATTTTGAAGCTGTATTCTCACCCACACATTTATACATCAACACGGAAACTGTGAAGACCATTCAAAGCTGTATTTAAGAAGAATCAAAGGCAATGGAGGAGCCTTGCAAAGTTTCTTCTTCACTGGGTAGGAAAATCTATTATGGTTTAATTACACATCTCTTGGATGCCCATTTATCAATAGTCTTGGATCTACCCTGAAGATACATCAGACACAGGAAGGAAAAGGACAGTGAGAGCAATAATGCAGGTAATTATTCGATGGGATGATTTTGAGGTTGACCTGCTAACTTAAACCTACTTTAAAACAGTTTTAATGAGGATTCCAGACACGTTAAATGATTCACGGTGATGCACAAACCGAGTGCGCAGGAGCAAACACCCAGCCCTGTTCGTCCCCATCCAGCCGCAGCCGCTCAGCAACGGCAGTTACATGTTCAGTGGCTGCGTCGATACATCATTTATATTCTGATTGAAAGAGGCAACTCTCTAACCCATCAGTGGGGTGAAATCATTTGGTTTTCTACCTTAGCCTGCACGGAGTTACGCAGGTGAAACTGAAGTGTGTTTGGAAAAGCTCTGAGGTGTCAGTGTGCATGTCCTCAGCGTCACCCTCCAGAGAGCTGCCCGCGGCCAGGGGACCAGCAGAGCACCGTGTCTGAGAGGACACTTCGGCCGCCGGTCCTTGTCAGGCCCAGCCTCTGCCTCTCTGCTCTTACTTGTCATGGTTTTCCCCATGCCAAATTAATTCATTCACACCATAGAAATGAGAATGCACGGAAAAGCAATAGTAAGAGAGAACCCCCTTCCGCACGCCATTACATACTAAATCCTTTCCCCATTTGTTATCAGTTGCTTTTTTTCCAGAAAGACGTCAGCTAGTGTGCCGCGTTTTGAAATGTTCCTTGTGTTGCAAATATGCATACTATGAACTACTACTTCACAACATAATTTAACTTACTATGTATTATTTCAGGGATAAGTGTGATGTCATTTAAAAAAATGCTCATAAATACCAAGGTTATCTCAATTTCCTGGCCTAATAAGTGAAATTAAAAGTTGTAAGCAATCTATATGTATTTTTGCTGTTTTTAATAGCTTTACTGTGATTTAATGAACACACCACACAATTCGCCCAGTCAGACCATAGAACTCAGCCGGCCGGGATACTTACAAGTATGCCCAACCGTCATCCTCAACTGCAGAACATTTTCATCACCTCATAGCTTTTAGTACAACCACACAAGCCCTCCCTACCCCAGCCCTAATCGACGCCGAAGTCCCCCCGTCTCAGACCTTCTTGGCGTTGCGCGCCTGTTCCGCGGGGGGCGTCACGCCCTAAACTGCCTGGCCTCACACGCCGGCCTCTTGCTCTCTCCGCGGACGCTTCCGAGGTGCGCCCGCGGGCCCGCGTGTTTGGCTCCACTGGGTTAAAGGGTTAAAGCTCTCCCACTGCGGCCTGCGTCTCTCCCATTTAACTTACATTTCTCACTTCTTGCCTATTCGGATGATTTCATGCTTTTTTCCTAGTTATTTCAGTAAGTTGTCTTTATGTTAGTCGTGTTTCCCGGTTGGGAATTTCAGTAAACACGACCGAAGTCTTCTCCAGGAGGTCTGCACCCGTTGTCCCCTCCTGCGGGCTTGTGACATCGCATGTGCTGGTCCCTGTCGCTGGTGATGGGCCTTGGGGTCCGCCGGCTCCGCCCTTACTCCGCCCTCGCACCGACTGGCGTGCGGGGCGCGGTGCCCGCCGGGCACTCGCGGGCGCTCCGTGTCTTCTCCTGCAGGGAAATGATTCTCCGCCTCCTGAGCTCACCATCTCTGTGGATGCCTGTTTTTTGTTTTTTGTTGTTTTTTGTGTGTGAAACTGTATGGATATTATAGATTAATATTTTTCATAGATGCAAAAATCATTTTGCACTGAAAGGACTTTCGTCCGCAGCTTCTTATGCTGGGTCATGAGCCGGGTAAAGTTAGTCGCGGGACGTTGTCAGCTCTACGCCAACGAACTCACACTATTATAACGTGTGTAACATCATTTGAGAACTCAGGACCCATCGCGAAATGCAAGGACGCCTCAAAGGGCACCCACGTAGCGCGCGGCAGGAAAAATGACCAATAAATCCCGGTGCGCGCGGCCTTCCCGCCTGAGCCCTGCTGTGCGCCAGGAGGCGCCTCGCGCAGGAGAGGCCCCCGGACTGGAGCTGACCAGCGGCCAAGCGAGGCTCCACCCTCAGGCTCAAAACTGAAGCGGTCCCCGGCAAGCACAGTGAAGCTCCGAAGCGGCCGAGCGGGCCTTCCCCAGGAGGGCCCCGGGAGGGCCGGCGGTGCACCGGGAAGACGGCTCCTTGCCGGTCTGCGGCGCGGCTGGGCCTGATGCTGCCCGCTGAACGCCTGCCCGTCAGGCATCAGGCACCAGCGTGAGTCCGGCCGAGTCACACGGAGGGACCCCAATGAAGACTCGATTGTCAAAGTTGCTCGTGGCACACGGGGAGTCCAGCGGGCCGCGCTGAGCGAGGGCTCCCCGAGGACGAAAGGCACATGCGCGTCTTCGTTACGAAAATCTGACCAGTATGTAAATCACAGTAATAAATCCCGCAACACTATTTAGAAAAATAATTTTCTAATTCAAAACTTGCATTTGGGGGGAAGACAGGAGAGATAAAAGTTGGAAAGTATTTAGAAAACTAAAAAGAACAACAAATACACAAATGTCTGCCCACAGAGAATGGCACCTTGAGCCCTTGCAATGTTATTCTTAATTTTCAGTGCGGGCACAAAGTCCTTTTCATCTCTGTTTTCTCTGCCATCTCAAGAGGAGGCAGACGCAGGAAAGCAGGTGGTTTACAGGCAGCAACGGCCTTCGCCTGCCGAGGCATGTTGGCGGCACCCCCAACTTCACGAGACCAGCCAGCGGCAGTCGTTGTACACATCGGCAGGAGCCCGCCAAGGGAAGGGGCGCAAGCGCCTGCAGATCGCGCCGCCTTTCGGGAGCGCGGGGCCTCCCCCGGGACCTCCCGGGCCCTGCCAGCCGCTCTGGCACCTGCCGCTCGGGCCCCTGCTCTGAGCGACTCTTCCATCTGCACGAGCGGAGACGCGGCCGGTGCCAGCAAGCATTTCCAAACACTTGGTCAAGCCCCCGAATGAGAGACAGGTTTGCCAAGCGACGAGATGCTTTGGGTGAAGTAAAAAAAGAATATTTTGTGATAAATTCGATCGCAAGGGTGATCCCGCCCTCCTCTCAGTGCGCATGTCAGAACGTCCTGGCCCCGACGGCGCGGCCCTGGAGGGAGAGGCCACAGTGTGCGGAGGGGTCGAGCCGCCCCTGGTCTGGACTTGAGAGGACAAGGGCTCTGGACACGCACGGTCAGACCCGGGCAGTGAGTGTCCGCGCGGGCCCCGCGCCGTCCCTCTCCTGCGGGCACCGCTTCGCAGCCCGCGCCGGTCAGACGCGAGCCCTGGGCCAGCCCCCGCCCCGACGCCGCAGGGAGCAGAGGCGCACGTCAGGGGCTTCAGGGTGAAGAAGTCTCTGCCGCTCTTCTCCCAAAAATGTATTTTATTTTCTTTTCCAGTTTTGATCATTAAGTTAATCTACTGGAAAATTAATATGTGTTCTATATTTCAAGTATAGAAAATTGACCTTTTTTAGTTCACAGCTGCATCTGCAAGAAACTGGAATTAATATCGCTGCTAAATGCGGCCTGGGCTGAGGACCCCGGCGCCGCGGAGGGCGGGCTGCTCCTGGGGGCAGCGCGGCCAAAGCGGCTCCATCACGTCCCAAAGCCGGGCGGTCTCCAAGAGGCCCCTAGAAATTTGAGCCCCCGCCAAGTCTGTGTAGATTTCATCACTGTCAAGTCGGGGCGCCTTGGGGCGGCGTCTGTCTCAGCGTCTGTCTCTGCTCAACAGTCCTCCTGGGAGCCGAGCTGCCACCAAAGCTCCCCGAAAACGGGAGTGCCCTGGGACGCTGCGCACGGGACGCTGCACCCTCAGCACACCGACCTGCCCACCCGGGACCTGACACCCAGGACCTGCCCACCCGGGACCTGCCCACCCGGGACCTGCCCACCCGGGACCTGACACCCGGGACCTGCCCACCCGGGACCTGCCCACCCGGGACCTGACACCCGGGACCTGCCCACCTGGGGACCGCACTCCTCGAAGGGCTCATCCCCGTCCCGTCCCTCACGCCCTCTCCCTCCAGAGACCACAGCGCCTGCGGACGGCCCCGCGAGGCTGAGCTGCCGGAGCCCAGACAGCCCCAGGCAGGGCCTCCTGGTGGCGCAGATGGCTCCTGGCCCTGGACCGAGATGCTGACCCCAGAGAGGAGCACCCCTCGGGCCGCGCCTCCCCCACAGGGGCTCTGCGGCTGGGCTGTGCCCGGGGCTCCGTCCCTCTTGGCAGATGCTCCTCTCAGGGGTCTGGACACAGCCCTGCGCTCACCCCGACACCCCCAGGGGCGGCACCCCCACAAAGGAGCAGCCCTGGACCCTTGAGGTGCAGCCGGGGCGCAGATGGCGCCCTGATCACACTGCGGGTGTCTCCCCTGCGCCCCGCGCGCCCCGCAGTCCCGGCCTGCCCCTGGCGGACGGAGGCGGCTGCGCTGCTTTTGGTGGAAACTTTAAACTGAATTTTCAATGTCCAGTTGAGTGCGACCGGACGGGAATTTTCCTCCGGCTCTTACTGGATGAGGGGCTGTGTGGGTTTGGCGCCGCGCCGAGGGCGCGGCCGCGGGGCTGGGCTGTGTCTGTCGCTCGTGTCTGGGATGTTTGTTCGTTCTTCTACTTGACCGAAGTTTGCAGCTAATCTAGACGATAACAGGGTCACCTCCGGTCGCACAGCCCGCCCGCGGGCACGCCCTGCCCGCTTATCCAGCCCAGGCCTCTCTCTCTCCGTGCCCCCCCCATGGGGTCTTCCCTCTGACCCCAAGCCTCCTCCTCCTTGGTTCCACCTCACACTAACAGCCCGAAATACTCATCTTAAGTTCAAAATTCCCTTAAACCTGGCTTTATGCGGCTCGTCACAAATAGCAACTCTGGGCTTCTCCAAGGAGCCCACAAATCCAGAGTTAAATCCCGGCCTCTCATCAGCCTCCTGCACCCCCTGCGTGTGGCTCCAAACTCCCCGGACCGCCCCCTCGGGCGCCCCACCCATGTCCTCCCGCGGAAGCCGGGGGCGCCGCCCCCCGGGAGCCAGGACTCCGCCTCTCAAAGGCCGCACACCCCAGGCTAGGGGCCGTCTCCCCGCGCGAAGGGAACCGCCGGGTGCCGACGTCAAGGCCGGCCGGGGTGTCCTTGCGCTGTCACCCCCACGGGCGGTGCACGCCTGGGGGATCTCCGCGTCCAGCCTGTCCAGGAGCTGCCGGGGCAGCGGACTCTTCTGGGGGTGGCGTGAAAGACGCAGCCACAGCCCCTCAGACCGTGGCTAAGGGGGCACCTCCGGGTGGGCGTCTGAGGCAGCCGCGACCAAGGTCTGGGGTTCGCCCCAGGCTCTGGAGGCAGCACGCGGCCCAGCGGGGTGAGCCCGTCGCATCAACGTGCGGGCTCCCCGCCTGGTCCCCAGAATCTCACCGGCCCCGCTAAGCCCGGACTCGCCCCTGTCCCTGCCAGGGACCCTGCAGGCCTGGAAAGGAACCTGCGCTCCTCAGGGGCCTGCCGGCGCGGGAAGAGGTTCGCGCTCCCGGGTCGGGGTCGCAGAGGAGGCCCCAACACGAGCCCAGTGGTCTAACCACGTGTCCCCCCGAGGCCGCCCGGGCCTTCACGTGGGCAGGCGCGGGCTGCGAGGAGACCTGGCCCGGGTGCGGCTGTGCTTGCCCCTCCCTGCCCCAGGGGCCACCCCGGCCGAAGCTCTCCACTCCAGGCGGAGCACGGCGCGCAGACACCCCATGCCCCGCGCCCCGGAGCGCGAAGACCCCGCGGAGAGAAGCGGGCACAGCGCCTGCCTCAGCAACTGCCCCTTTGAAAATCTGTAACTGCTTGAAAACTTCATTTTAATCCTGCCCGATTCGCTCTCGCTGAAGCACAAGACCAGCAAGCGCTTTAGACGCCTCCGCCCTTGCGCTCGGTTGGAAGATCTGAAGTCGAGCCTCAACCTACCCCGAGGCAGGCACACCGCCCTCCCACGCGAGACGCGTAGATTCCCACGGACTGCGTTTTTCTTTAAAGCTGCTCTTCTTTTTTTAAAGATTTATTTATATATGCACACAAGCTGGGGTGCAGGCCAGAGGCGTGGGGCGGCGAGAGGGTTCACCAGAGACAGAGTGGGGAGCAGAACAGGCGGATTGACGGAAACACACTGCTGAGGGGAGCAGCGGGAGACAGGAGAGGTCTGCTGCGCCCTGTGGGAAGCTCCCTGGCCGGAGATCGAACTGTCATCGCCTCTGGCGACAGCTCCACAGCCCTGCGTCTAACCGCTGCGCCACCGGGGAGGCCCTGAAGCTGCTCTTTTCAACATATTTTCTGACTCAGCGCGCATGTACTGGAAGAAGGGGTGCGGGGGCCGCGGGGAGCAGGACACGGTAACTGCCGGCGGAGCGCACAGGGCGACTCTGTAGCGCCACCTGGTGCCCCGGGCGGCCATAGCAACCTTTCTAAGAAGCAAAGCATTTTGCTCCCTGAAAACTTAAGGAGCTTTGAGAAAAACGCTTGTCCTTCCTTCTCGCGCCTTCTCATCAATTTAGCAGTCAGATAATTAGGCCCGGGTAGACCGCTGGCCCTGCCTATGCAGCGTCCTCTCGTTTCCCAGAAAAGCCTCTGCTTCAAGGTGATGAAACCGCCGAGATCGCCCGGAAGGAACTGAGCTCTTACAGGCCCATATTTTACGACCTGAAACTCGGTCCTAGACATAAATTTCTGATTATACGTCCTGGGAAGAGGGTTCTCAGCAACATCACCTCGGAGAGGATGCTATTAAATATTGGACAATAATCAATTGGTCTGCTAGGCAAATGCACGTTACACCAACAATCTGTTTTATGAATGCAACATAAAATGCTTTAAGGAAAAGCGACGGGAGGGAAGAAACACGGCGCGTCTGCTCCTCTCTCCACGTGCTTCCGTCTCCCCTTAAATCAGCTTCTATGTCTCGGTGAATTCTTGTCGCTGCGGGTGTATCTGCAGGGCTACCCAAATCCTTCGTCGGCCCCGCAGCCCCTGAACAAGGCCATTGCTAAGCGGTAAGAGGGAGAAACGCTGGCAATAGATGATTATGAATTAAATGACGCGATTTCAGGGTCAGCCCTGCTGTGAAGACGCTGCCAGTGAAAGCGAGGGGGACCCAGCCCCCGCGGACCCGAGCCCGGCGCGCCGGAGTCCAAGGCTCTGCTGCCACCTGCTGGCCGCTGGCAGGACCGACGCGCGTCCGCCGGGCGCCCTGGGCCCTCCGGGACCGGCTCCGCGGGGCGCCGCGCACCCTCAGCCTCGCGGTGGCTCTGCCCGGCGCCCTGGCGGGTCCCCAGCAGCAGGCCTGCCGGAGCCTCCCAGGCCGCTGCCGGGAAATGCGCTCTGAACACAACTGGTGCACTGGACCAAGCGCACCTCGGGGCTGTGGGTCCACTCTCCGATGAAGCAAGGAGCAGGCCTGGCGGGGGCGGGGGGCAGGGCAGAGAACTGGGGGTCTGCCCGGCCGGGTTTAAGCCGGCGCTTTGCCGTCTGGTCCTTTGCGCCCCCGCAGCGAATAAAACGCACATTTTATTGGCTAAAGTTGGTTGAAGCACAGCGAATGGACTCAGTTCCGCCGTGAGCGTGGCCACACCCCAGCTTCCAGACTGGGGGCTCCTAGATGTTTCTGCTGTTTCAGGGTCCCTCGGTCCTTGGTGGCCATGAAAGTTCCCGAAGCACGTCTCCAGCAGAAGCAAAGGCGAGGCCGGGCTGGAGACGGGGAGGGAGAGCACCCAGGAGAGGCCCGGCGGGCGGGCCAGGGCGGGCGGGCGGGAGGGCCGGGCTCGGCCGCGGGGGGCGCGGGGGCTGCGCTCGGGCCCTCTCTGGGGCGCGCCGAGCATGGCCGTCGCGGGCTGGTCCACTGTCCAGGCAGCGGCTCCTAAGTCGCCCCTGTGTGGCCCCGTCTCTGCTCCAGGCCGGGCAGGGGCCGGCCTCTCCTCGCCCGTCCTGCTCTCGCGCCTTCCACCGCCGGCTGGGGGCTGCGGGGCCCCTCTCTCCCCTCCGGGCGTCTCCGGCTCTGCCCGGGCTGAGGCGCCCCCGTGGCGTGGGGACCCTGCTGTGCAGCCCTCCCCTGGGGCCGCCACCCCGAGGCCAGAGGGGCTGCTCCGCTCGCTCCTTCTAGTCACAGGGGCTGGGACAAACCTGCACCCCGTTTCTGACCTTCCCTTTTTTTTGGGGGGGGTCAAGTTGACTCTGCTATCTCCCCAGAGCCCGAAGCTCCCTCTGGGTGGGGTGATTCCTGTCGAGAACGTCCACGAGCGGGAGGAAGCGGTGGGCAGCGGAGCCCGGGAGGGCGGCGGGGGAGCGGCCAGGTCACCGCGGGCCCCGCGGCAGCCGAGCGCCCTCCCGGGTGGGGCAGCGGCCGGGGCGCTGAGGGCCCGAGCTGTGCTCACTGACTTTTTGGGGTGTGCCGCATGAGGGACGGGACCTGTGCGCCAAGGTTTGGAAGTGGGGCCCTTCTGCGGGGAGACGCGGGCCCTGCGCCCCGCCGCCGCACAGCTGTGCTGGGGGGAGAAGCGCGTGTTTGGGGTCTCGCAGCCGAACAGCAGACGCTGAGCCACCCCCGAAGGGGCGGGCTGAGAGAAGCAGCCCCGACGGCGCACGCAGCGCTGCTTTTCTCTGCATGAAAGAGAAGCGGGTGAGGTTTCCTTTGGGAAATAAGGTTCCAAAAGTTGATGGGCACCGGCAGGTCCAGCCGCAGGTTCCGGGGTCTCCGCAGCAGTATTTTCAGCACAGTCGCTCCTTTACTTTGCTTCTTTATATTGGCTGTAATTCCCCGGATCATTGGCCAGTGCGTATTTATATTAGAACAGAATAAAGAGATTAGTGTAGTAGCTCCTCTCACCCCTGTACTTTCAGTCTCTCTGGTTGTTTATTTTTTAAACGTTTCTTGTAGGAAACATTTGGTTGGTTTTCGTTTTCTTTATCTACTCTGAACGTCTGTATGTTAATTGATGTATTTACACCATTCACATTTAAAAATGATTATCGGTATATATGGGTTAGTACTTACCGTATTTGTAAATGCTTTCTATTAATTTCCCTTGTCATTCAAAGAAAACAAATTAAGTAAAATGTAATTTTAAAACTCTCACGGATTTCCAAGACTAACATTAAAAAATAAGTGACATCAGCGGTAAGGCCTCGGCGAGAGACAGGGGCTGAGACCCCTCACTCGGAATCCCTGGGCTGACAGACGTAGGGACCCTCGGGCCTCAGCAAGGACCGAAGGGGGCGGGTCAGCTCCTCTGAGAGGCGATGAGCTCCCTGAGCACCTTCCTGCCCGGGCTGGGGGCTCCTGGAGGGAGCCGCTCCACCCTCCCCGTGGGGGTCAGTGGTGGGAGCAGGACCAGAGACCCCGGGCCAGGGCCGCAGGAGGGGCTGTGTGGCCGGGTTGGCAGCAAGCAGGAGAGAGGCCCCTCGCTCAGTCCAGCTTTAAGGAGACTCACTGACTCCATCTCTCAGGGTCCCTTCCCCCGGTAGACAGTGGAAAACATTGTGTCTATGAATGTGCTTTGTGAAATAGATATATAAATAGCATTACACCAAAGAATAGATGATATAGGGGCCTCCCTGGGGGCACAGGGGTTAAGTTTCAGCACTATGAAGCTGCCTGCAGCCACTGCAGCATGAGTTCGATCCCCGGCCAGGGAGCCTCCCCCAGGGCGCAGCAGACCTCTCCTGCCTCCCCTCAGCAGTGGGTTTCAGTGGATCTGCCTGTCCTGCGCCCCACTCTGTCTCTTGGGAGTCCTCTCGCTCCCCACACCTCTGGCCTGCACCCCAGTTCTTGTGTGCATAAATTCTTTTTTAAAAAAGAATAGATGCTATAATAAATATAATATCAAATATAACATACAATCTATGGGAAATCTAGATATTGATGAATGTGAAACTATTAACACTGTAGAGCATGTCTGTGTAACAGATGGAATCTAATTCACAAATGTAGATTTACAATCGAGATGAAAGAGCAGCGCTTTCAGGTCTGCAGCTCAGGACAGTCACCCCAGGTGAAAACGTCGAAGCCGAGCCTGGGCTGGCTCAGCCCCACCCGCGAGGCCAGCGCGACGCCCCGGCCCACCGCCCCGCCTAGGACAGTAAAGCGGAGACAGTCCCCCAGCAGCGAGCTGTCCCCCGTGAAGAGCCCTGCAAGGCGTGTGGTGGTTTGTGGTCGGCATCTGGGAGACGGAGCCACCTCCCTCCACCCGAACAGGAGAAAAGCTGAACAGAAGGCAGGTTAAGAGCCTTTTATTTCCCTCAGAGAACTGGGATCACAGGACACATTTCTATCTGCAGAGCTGGAAGGACAGACGCAGAGTCACAGCTGCTGCACCAAGGTCCAGGCGGACAGAGCCTGCAGGGACAGCCCCTCGGAGGGCAAGTAGAGACGCCTCAGGCCGTCACTGGCTGCGTGCTGGAAACGCGCACGAAGGGGCTGGGGCCGACAGCTGCAGCCTCGGAGGCCCCTCCACGGTCCCCCGTTCCCCTCCAGGACCTGCTGCGGCCTAGAGCAAGAAGAGAGCGTCGTGGGCTAAGAACAGTGTTGAGGGAAAAGAGATAGACCAGCTGCCTCTCTCCAGTGAAATTATAAATTAAAAGGAAAAAGGAAATCAAGACTTTATCTGAGAAATAAAAATTGAGAGAATAGATCTCTTTTAGACCCGCCTTGCAAGAACATCTCAAAGAAAACTGAGGAAAGAAAATGGTAGGTCACACTCAGGTCTGCATAAAGAAAGGGAGATCACTAGATAAAAGTGTAAATTAAAATAAACTAATTATTTTATTCTTTTCATGAAGCTGTAGCAGTTTGTTCCAATAATAACGGCAGCAATGTATATGGGGCCTGAGGCTTATGGATGGGTGAGGTAAATGACAGCGGGATAGCGGAGGAGAGAGGACTGGGAGTGCGAGAAGGCACCCCGCTAACCGTGACACAACACGGTGCTGTTTGAAAGGGAGCTGGGTTAGGTGCAAGTGCATATGTCAAACACAAGGGTGACCACTAAAAACAAAGTTAAAAAAAGAAAAAAGAGGTAAGCCTCCCTGGGTGCACAGTGGTTAAGTCACAGCGCTGTGGAGCTGTCAGCAGCCACCGCAGCGCGAGTTCGATCCCCGGCCAGGGCGCTTCCCACAGGGCACAGCAGACCTCTCCTGTCTCCCACTGCTCCCCTCAGCGGTGGATTCCAGTGGATCTGCCTGTTCTGCTCCCCACTCTGTCTCTGGGGAGTCCTCTCATCCCCCATCTCTGGCCTACGCCCCAGCTCTTGTATGCATAAATAAATAAATCTTTTAAAACAAAGAAGTATGATTGGCATGCGAAGAGAGAAAATGGAATCTTATAAAATACTCAACTCAAGAGAAGGCAGAAAAAGAGTGGAAGTCTAAAAAAGAAACAAAAAAATGAATAAAAAGCATTTACAAATATGGTAAATATTAACCCATATACACCAATAATCTTTTAAAAATGTGAATGGTGTAAATACATCAATTAACATACAGACATTCAGAGTAGATACAGAAAACAAAACCAACCAAATGTTTTCTACAAGAAACATTTTACAAATAAACACCCAGATAGACTAAAAGTACAGGAGTGAGAGGATATACTATCCTAATCCAAAGTAAACTGGGAAAGTTAATTTTAGGCAAAGCAACTGCAGAGCAAGGGAGATTATCAGAGATGAAGAACATCGCGTAGTGACACAGGGATCAATTCTCCAGGAAGACGAAATGGTGGTCGACACTCACGCTCCTGACAACACAGCATCAAATCAGGTGAATCAAAACAGGAAGTCACAGACCGACAGCCGGCAGCGCCGAGGCGGAGGCAGAAGCTCCTGCAGGCAGGGTCAGGGGCCATCGCTGGAATAAACGGCCGTACGAGCTCCAGGCCCCACTGACATTTGCAGATGACTCAGCCTACAGCAGAACATGCATTCTTCTCAGTCACACAAAGAACAGTCACCAAAATAGAACACTTTGGGGTAGGAAAGTGTATCTTGACAAATTTTCAAATGCAGACACCATACAGCGTGTGCTTTCAAACTTAATGGAAATAACTCTGCATCAACCACAGAAAGATGGGTGCAGAACCACATTTCTGAAGAAACACATGAGTCAAAGACATCATCGAAAATTTAAAAATATATATTTTTCACTAAATAAAAAGGTAAAACACCAAAAGCTGTGGCATGTAGCAAAAGCCATGTTTGGATGAAAGTTTATAGCACTGAATTAAAGAATAGCACATAGATTAAAGAAAAATTTCAACTAAGTTTTCTAAACTTCCATCTTAGAAAAATAGAAATAAATACAATAAACATATAAGATCCAAACATACAAGACCCCAAAACAGGGAAGGAAGGGTGGAAAGACATACCACATTCATGAACAGCCTTGGCGTGTGGTGGAGGAAGGGATTGTTCTATGAATTCAAGGTCCCTCTGTGTTTCCTCAGTCCATTTTTTTATTATTATTGCAGAAAAGATAAACCCATGGCACACTTTATTTATCCACTCAGGACTTGTTGGTTACACCCAAGTTTGGCAATTATGAATAAATATGTCATAAAAGTAATAGATGAGTTTCGTGTGCTTATATGTTCTCGCTGGGTAAATAGCAAGAAGCGGGATTGCTGGACTATGTAAGAAAATTAGCTTTGTAAGAAAGCGTCAAACTCTTTCCGGAGACTGCTCATTTGGCATTCCCACCAGCCTCAAATGAGCGTGCGCTGTGCTCCCATCACTGCAGAAACCCTGGGGCCCGCATCTGGATCGCAGGTGCTCCCCCAGGTCTGGGGTGGGTCCTCACTGAGGCCTCGCCTGCAGTTCCGCAGGGCGCACGATACTGGGCCTTCTCCACGCGGCCGCGTGTCTTCTTCGGGAGGTGTTTAGTCTACTATTTTGTCCACCATTTAATTGGTTGCTCATTTTCTTACTGTTACAAGAATAGGTAGGTAGATAGGTAGATAGATGATAGGGAGGGAAGGAGAGAGAGAGAGAGAGAGGGATAGATAGATAGATAGATAGATAGATAGATAGATAGATAGATGATAGGGAGGGAAGGAGAGAGAGAGAGGGAGAGATAGATAGATAGATAGATAGATAGATAGATAGATAGATAGATAGACAGACAGATAGACATAGATGATAGGTAGTTAGATGATAGGGAGGGAAGGAGGAAGATAGATAGATAGACAGATAGATGATAGGGAGGGAAGGAGAGAGAGAAAGAGAGAGAGAGAGAGGGAGCGATAGATAGAGAGATAGAGAGATAGATAGACAGACAGATGATAGAAAGAGCACCATGCAGTGCGCAGGTATTTTATAACCCCACCAGCCACTCTTCCCGGGGCACGCGCACCCCCTTTGTGCCACGCTGAAGTGCTAGGAGAGAGCAGAAACAGCCCTCTGGCCCCCTGCCCCGCTCAGCGCTTAGCTGTTACCAAACCCCACATCTAAGGTGCTGGTGCCACCTGTTCCTGACCTGGGCATTTACCTGTGACAGTTCCGTGAGCGACCCTAACGACACGCGTGTTTTCTCTGCGCCTCTTCTCTTTCCACGGCCACGAAAGGACTCGGGAGCAAAATCGAAGCAGCTCCGGGGTCACAAGTGGTCAAATTTGAGCCTTGGAAGCATATTCTGCAACGGGCTCAGTGCAACACTTGGGTTATATCTGTCCTTAAAAACACTAAAATAAATGAGAGAGTAACCTTTGGTGCCTGCCACACAGGTGCGAGAAAACGAAAACAAAAAGCAGATCTTCGCTTCGCTCCTTCCCCGCGCAGCACACCAGGGCGGCGAGAAGCCTGTCTCGAGAGGCGCGCCCTGCTAATGAGCGGAGAATGAATAAATGAATGATAATTAGGTTGTCAGGCTCCATGACACTTAATGAAGCCGTGACCCGAGGTCAGAAGCAGCTTCACAGAGGTTCCCGCACAAAGGAAAGGCAGCCATGGAGCGGGCTTCCTGCCGAAGGAAGCCGGCAGCCCCTCGGGGAAATTTTCTTGCCCCATTTTGATTTCAGATTAAGCCTTCGGAGCTCACTACAAATTCACAGGAAATTCAAGGGAAGAGGAACATCTTGAAGGACACTACAGGAACGGAATTAACGGTTTTCTCCCTGGACTCGGAAGGAAGGAGAAAATACTTCCGTCAACACCAACAGCAAAAAACGCAAAGAACGAAGCAGTCATATAGGGAGACTAACAGGGGCTGGGGGTCCCGCTCAGGCCTGTCGGAACATTACTTTGATGTGGATTCCAAAAATAAATTTTAAAATAATGGGCCACTGAGCCCTGATGGGGAGGCTCGTTCTCCCCCTGTAGGACTGAAGCTGGTCCCCAAAGTCCCCCACCTAGGAGCAGGACCCACCCTCCCATCCGGGGCCTTGTGCTCCCAACCCTCCCTTCGGAAAGGACTCTGGGGAACGGCTGAGATAAAGCCCTGCTGCTGCGGACTGGCACACAGCTGCTCGTTTCGGATGAGCTGCTTGATTGTCCTGCTGCTCCAGCGTCCTCGAGTTTCAGAGGAGCACCCTGGAATGTTTATGGAGCAGTTAAAGAGCTATCTCACCTTTGCTTTCAAGTAATCTTGGAGAGGGAGCCTCCCTGGCAGCTTAATGGATTAAGTCTCAGCACTATGGAGCTGTCCGCAGCCACTGCAGCACGAGTTCGATCCCCACCCAGGTAGCCTCCCACATGGCGCAGCAGACCTCTCCTGTCTCCCCGCTGCTCCCCTCAGCAGTGGGTTTCAGGGGATCCGCCTGTTCTGCTCCCCACTCTGTCTCTGGGGAGTCCTCTCACCCCCACACCTCTGGCCTGCACCCCAGCTCTTGTATGCATAAATATATAAATCTTTAAAATATCCTAATAATAATCGTGGAGAAAATGTGTGTGTGTGTGTGTAGTTCTGCGTAGATAAAACAAGATTAACTATTTTTAAAGTGATAACTTACTCTCTGCTTTCATGTTTGAAAGTTCCCATCATTAAAAACACCCTAAATGCTGCCGGTTCCTTTCAGCAATAAGCGCTTGGTGCCCGCTGATGCCCCTGCTGGCTTGGCTTTACGTCACAGAGCCCCCAGGGTCTCGCACACCCCGCGTTCCTTCCACAAACACACGGACCCCGCTCTCTGCTCTGCCTGCTCGGCGGCCAGCGTGTCCCTGGCGTCACTTGTGACAGTCACATCCAAGATCCCCTCTCCTGGCACCCCCCAAGTCAGCGGGAGCTGCCCGTTGTGCCTTTAAGTTGATGGGCTCTTTCTGCTCTGCTCAGTTACAACATTTACTTCATTGCCGCACACACGTGGGTCACGCGCTCCTGGGCGCAGGCGACATCACCGATTTTATATTCTGCCTTCCAAGCACACAGTCGCCGTTCAGAGGCGCACAGAATCGCCTCCCCGTCACCATGGTGATGCAGTTTGGTGACATAAAGTTATTCATAGTTTCCTCTTATGAAGGCTGGAGTAATGATCATGATTTCATCGTTTATTCCTGATTTTAGTAATTGCAATCATCCATCTTTTTTGGTCAGTTAACCATCGGTCTGTCAAAATTGTTCGTCTTTTCTCAGAAATAATTTTCTGTTTTTCTGATTTCTCTCTCTTCGTGTGTGTGTGTGTGTGTGTGTTGCATAGAAAATCTGGGGTGCAGGCCAGAGGTGTGGAGGTGAAAGGACTCCCCAGAGACAGAGTGGGGAGCAGAACAGGCGGATCCTCTGAAACACACTGCTGAGGGGGGCAGCGGGGAGACAGGAGAGGTCTGCTGCGCCCTGTGGGAAGCTCCCTGGCTGGGGATCGAACTCAGGCCACAGTGGCTCCGGACAGCTCCACAGTGCTGCGCTTAAATCACTGTCCCATCAGGGAGGCCCTTTTCAATTTTAAGTTTTTATCTGAATTTCTTACATTTAGTTATAAAAGCACCTAGGAAATCTTTGCAGATATTTGAATACAGTAAAACAATATTCTTAACACATTCAGATCCATATGTTATATATGGATTTTTAAGAAAATATAAATTGTTGAACTGCAGTATTCAGCCATAGTCCCTGCCACGCCCAGGGAGCTGAAATATGGACGAACCGTGACCGAGGTTCAAGGACAGCGGTTTGCGTGTTTAAACCTTGATGAGTGATCATTGTTTCCTCTGTGCTAGAAGAGCAAGAAATTCTGATTGTTACAATCTACACATAATTTAAAGTCAATTTCAGAGGGGAAAGAAGTAATAGAGGACTAGCTATACTTTGATGAAAATTTCCATGATGATTTTAGGTGTATCTGTGAATCTAAAATTAAACAATTCATGATGTACCTCCGAGCCACTATTTCTCAGCTACCTACTCACTAGGAATGGGAGGAACAGTGTGAATTGGTTGGAGAACACAATATTCTATACCACTAAAAATTCAATAAATGAGTGCTCTGTCTCAAAATGGACCTAGCATAAATTACATGGTCTATATTTGTGGGAGGCAAACATGTAAAGAAATAAATATGAATGCTAAATACTTAACTCAACATCACGGTGACAGCGACAGTGGGGCCCGGAGGGAAACAGGGAAACCTGTACAAAAGCCAGAGCTGTAAAGCTCACGCAGATTGTAGGGGCAGCTCTTTGCATGTGTTACTTCTTACCTGGGTGATAGGCTCGTCAGTATGCTTTGCTTTGCTTATAACACTTCATCCATCTAGCCAGTTCCATAATTTAAAATTAAATGATAGAAATATACTAGCCTATTATTAAGATGAATGAATAAAAGAACAAAAGAAGAAAATTTACAGTCCACTTATGCACTCAAGACAAAATTGCATCATTGTTGATTTGTGGTTCGTCGGGGTGATGTAAGGAGACCCTGGACCCACCTTCCATGGACACACTGAGTCTACAGCTGCATATGGAACAATTTCTTCTCAAAAAACCTAAAGTGGGTCTCCCTGGGGGCGCAGGGGTTAAGTCTCAGCGCTATGAAGCTATCCGCAGCCACTGCAGCACGAGTTCGATGCCCGGCCAGGGAGCTTCCCACAGGGCGCAGCAGACCTCTCCTGTCTCCCCGCTGCTCCCCTCAGCAGTGGGTTTCAGTCCATCTGCCTGTTCTGCTCCCCACTCTCTCTGGGGAGTCCTCTCACCCCCACACCTCTGGCCTGCACCCCAGTTCTTATGTGCATAAATATTTTTTTAAGATTTATTTATTTATGCACGCAAGCTGGGGTACGGGCCAGAGGCGTGGGGTGGCGAGAGGGTTCACCAGAGACAGTGTGGGGAGCAGCACAGGCAGATCTATGGAAACACACTGCTGAGGGGAGCAGCGGGCGAGGCAGGAGAGGTCTGCTGCGCCCTGTGGGAATCTCCCCGGCCGGGTACCGAACTCACATTGCTGCTGCCAACAGCTCCACAGCGCAGCGCCCAACCACTGCGCCACTGGGGAGGTCCAATAAGTAAATCTTAAAAAAAGAAAACAAAAACGTACAAGTCTGTCTGAGTATGACCAAACATTTGGCAGCAGGTGGGAGATCTTTGTGGGCGGGGGAAGAGCGGCAGAGCAGGAGCGAGGTGGCGCCTGTCGTTCCGCTTTGGACCCCCCTTGCTCACTGACTAGAGCTACTCAAGGCTCCACACAAGAACCTAGAAAATCGCAGAGGCCTATGGATCTTGGGTGACATTTTCCAGCACTCTCAAAATTGGTGTTTGGTTATTTTTTAAGGCTGTGAAAGGAAATAATAATGGCTTACTACTATAAAAAGATTTCCTCTTCCCTTACCTGAGGAAAACGCCCTTAGAGATTTTCATTATAGAAGATTTTCCCATTTTATCCATTAGCAGTTAGATAATGGATGTGTTTTTCAAGTTCAACTGTTAAAAGTAGTGAAAACAAATTGTGCAATAGTAATAGCTTTCCTCTTCTCAACTTTTACCCATCCTAAAAACATTTAAATAAGATTTAAGATAAAGTATGTAAATAACCAGACTACAAAATGAAATCAATAACATAAAAATTTTAAATGTGCCTTTCATTTTATATGCATAAGTCTACAACTTTTTCAAAACATACTAGTGGAAAAATGAACTAATTTATTATATACCAAGATGATGATTATTGGACTAAAATGCCTTTTTATACACTAATATTCTAAATCTGGAGAAAAAAATACACATGTGAGGCATTCAACGCAGTTTCACTTACTATTTAACTGAAGAACGAACACTGAGAAGTTTGAACAGTTCCCCCAAAAGTTGCTCTTACTTCACTGTTAAGCACAATCAAGTCTTCTTTTTTTGCTACCATATCTTTCTCTATATCTTCATGAGCTAATGGGTAGAATATTATTGTAAACTAAGAAATTAGAAAATAAATGCTACCTTATTACCTTATAATGAAATGAGAAATGGTAAAGTAATCCAGTGACTTCCCTAAGATAATTCCTTTAGCTTAGAGATTCCCAAGCATTAATTCCCAAGATTAATGCTTGGGAAATAATCTAAATGTATAGTATGGAAAAATAAGGAATGAACATTAAATTGTTACCTACAAAATAGTAAATTCTCCATGCATTAACTTTTATCTTATCATCAGATAAAAAGGGAAAAACATCATGAGAAAAAGCAAAACCCCAAGTGAAAGTTTGAATATTTATGGCCATCCTACAGATTTTAATTACATTACCAATAAGAAAATATTAGACTGACTTATGAATCTTGTTGGAGAAACCTCTAAACTCTGAACTATGCCTAAGTAGGTTGGGACACTTCTCCTAAACATATGTATTATAAATGTCTGTGCACATGTGCACAAGTGTCTATGTGCATGGTCGTATACGTGTCTACATATACATACGTGTGCATGCATGTGATAAGGAGGCCAGTTCCCTACCTGCAGTTGTTCTCCAAGGTGCAATGAATGGTGAGGAGATAATGGAATTTAGCATACAAATTTGAGTCCACATAGCCATTTAAACCATCAACACCTTTGTTATTTGTTACCGTACAGCAATGGGAAGAGACGCCGTCCAATGTCTGGCTTCAAATGCACTACTTTGCAGTGGCTTGGTTATTCTTCCCAGGACGACACCTTGACTCTGCCCCTCCCTTCAGGTGCAGTGCCTGGATCCACCTCCCTCCTGTGAGAGCGAACCCCGGGGTTTTCTGAAGCATCGGGGTGAGGCACGCTGGTCAGCCAGACTGGAGCAGCTGCCCGCGGGGCTTAGAGTCAGGGCCGCCTACAAGGGCAGAGGTGGGCTGCCGGGGGAAGCCAGTGATGCCTGAGTCCCTAGCCCACCTGCTCCACCCAGGGGCAGTCCCTTCGGTCACTTGGTTGAACAGATTAAGATGTAAGTAGCCGGCCTGAACTGAGGTGCCGTCACTGAGGATCCGTTTCGGTTACTCCTTGGCAAAGGTTATGCACTTGTTGCAATGGAGCCGCCGCTGGTCAAAGTGGTTTTATTATGTATCTGAGGCATTTGGCTGCAGGAAACATTTGGAGCCCATGCACGAAATAAATGTCAGTATTTTACAAGCACCTTGCGTTTCTGGCTTGAAATTACACAGGTTGACCACCAAGCACTTCTGCCTTTTGCTCTGGATAATAGATCACACATGCACACTCGCACACACACAGCAAGACTTTCCAACAACTTACAATATTCAGACAACTGTGAACCAGTCTCCAAAGATAATTCCAGAGGCGTTCCAAAGGTGCCTGAGTAATGGCAGGAAGGTCACTGGGCCCACATTACCTCCCTGAGTAGCGATTTTGTGTGGGGAAGGTCACAATTATTTTAATATATGATTTCTCATGTCTATTTAAAAATCTGATCTTTGGGCCTCCCCGGTGGCACAGCAGTTGAGCGCTGCGCTGTGGAGCTGTCGGCAGCGGCGACGGGAGTTCGACACCCGGCCGGGGAGAGTCCCACGTGGCACAGCAGACCTCTCCTGCCTCGCCTGCTTCTCCCCTCAGCAGTGTGTTTCTGATCTGCCTGTTCTGCTCCCCGCTCTGTCTCTGGTGAACCCTCTCGCCGCCCCACACCTCTGGCCTATACCCCAGCTTGTATGTATAAATAAAATAAATCTTTAAAAAATAAATAAATAGGGCCTCCCCGGTGGCACAGCGGTTAAGCGCTGCGCTGTGGAGCTGTCGGCAGCGGTGACGCGAGTTCGACACCCGGCCGGGGAGAATCCCACATGGTGCGGCAGACCCCTCCTGCCTCGCCCGCTGCTCCCCTCAGCAGTGTGATTCTGATCTGCCTGTTCTGCTACCCACTCTGTCTCTGGTGAGCCCTCTCGCTGCCCCACGTCTCTGGCCTGTACCCCAGCTTGTGTGTATAAATAAAAAATAAATCTTTTAAATAAATAAATAAATAAATAAATAAATAAATAAATAAATAAATAAATGAATGAATAAAAATAAAAATCTGATATTTAATAAACTGAGGTAACAGGATATACTAGTTCACCTGGGAATCTGTTATTTCACTCTGGTTTAATTAAAGGAATTTTCAGATTCTACTAAAGATTATGAAGAACTTGTTATTATAAAGGTCAGAAGTCAGGGTTTTACAAGCAGAAAATTAGATAAAACCCAAAGAAAAATGTGGCTGTAAAATCGTATTATAGCTAATAAATAAAATTATGTTTATTATTTTCTGTGTTGAATACTTATGAAGAAGCACTGGAAAACAACACAAACAGCTTATTGCTCAGATGTTTGTACCTTCAAAGCTAAATACAAACTATATAATAGCTAGAGTTGTTATTGATATAACCCAAAAAATAAAAGTAAGTACTCAAACATTTAGCAAAGGTGAAAGGTAACATAAAATTGATCTGAAGAAAATACAAGTGCAAGTCTCACAGGAATGAATTTTCCAGTTGGCCATGGTTAAAATCAGTGACTTTGTTGAAGGTTTTATTCTAAAGGTAGAATATTCATTCACTTCAAATACACACACATTAATAAAAATAGAAATACGTTTATACAAATCAGTCAATTCTATTAATAAACATGTTCAAATTGGGAAGTTTTCTTGGGAATAATCTTTCTAAGTTGATCAAGTTCAGGCACTGGATTCCAATGGCCTATTCTGTCCACTTTGTTTGAATTTTGAAAAAAAAAATTAGAATATGTTTAATAACATTATATAGCATTAACTATATTTTCATATTTATTCAATGTCTAATGTAAAAAATGGATGATCCCTATTAACAAGAATGAAGGACACAGACAACTAATCTAGAAGCTGAGGAAACATCGGCTGCAGTGCCTTTACTATTTCAAAACCAGGTCAGACAGACCTGGAATCGGCGTGAAGTGACCCAGGACGGAAGGGGTGACCCCAGGCTACTGTGGCTTTATTCCCTCGGACAAAGCACGTGGACACACTGACACCAGCGTCAGCGACTATTTGTGCTACAGAGCCACACACTCTCTGTCTACTTCTGCAGATCTAGCTCAGAGCTAAGGACGCTCACACACGGTCGGTGGGAAAGTAGGCTGATCTGGCCCCTGTGGAAAACAGTCCAGAGGTTTCTCAAATTATTAAAGATGGACTGACCAGGCACCTCCCTGGGGCACAGGGGGTCAGTCTCAGCACTATGAAGCTGTCGCAGCCACTGCAGCACGAGTTCGATCCCCGGCCAGGGAGCTTCCCACAGGGCGCAGCAGACCCCTCTTATCTCCCCGCTGCCCCCTCAGCAGTAGATTTCAGGGGATCCACCTGTTCTGCTCCCCACTCTGTCTCTAGGGAGTCCTCTCACCACCCCACATCTCTGACCTGCACCCCAGCTTGTATGCAAAAATAAATACACTTTAAAAAAAAAAAACGGGCCCACCAAAGACCCCACAATCCCTCTGCTAGGACTCTCCCTGGGTGCGGCGGTGCCGACCCGAGGGGACACGTGAGCCATTCGTGACAGCCGTGCTCACAGCTGCCCAGCGGTGCAAGCGCCCAGTGAGAGGGTCAGCGCGGTGTGCTCTGTGTGCGCGGCGGCACAAGCTCCAAGGAGAGACAAAATCCTGCCTTTGACACCAAGATGGGCGGAGCTGGGGGGGTGATGCCCAGTGAATGTAGCTGGAGAAAGACACATGCTAGGTGATGCCACGCAGGTGTGGGATATAAAGAAACAAAAGCGAAGAACAGACAACACTAAAGCAGACCGAGCCAGCCACTGACCTGCCCAACTGAGACTCCCAGGGTGGGGGCAGGGAGGGGGCTGGGAGGGCCGGGGGGGGGGGGGGGGGGGGGGGGGGGGGGGGGGGGGGGGGGGGGGGGGAGGTGGCACCTGTGAGCTGTGAGCCTGCCCCCGGAGAACACAGGCTGCATCTCACCAACGTTACAACAATGAGAAATAATGCAACTAAAACTCACTGTTACAAAAGCAATGCACAGACATTTAAAAATAAAAGCACGAAAAAGAAATTTCAAATAAAATTGAAAGTGACTCCTGATGCTTTAAGAATAACAGTAAAACCAAGGACAGAACCCTGCAGGAAATCGGAAGTCTGGCCGGTGTGCAGCTTAAGTATTCACCAATAAAAGTGGGCATTGCACGCACTGCAGCAGCCAGGTTCACTTACCTACACAGAACACAAGTCTCACACAGGGTGAAAAGTCTTCCAGGGTGTTGCCCAAGGGGTATTACCAGGAATATTGGGAAATGCATTCCTTTTTCCAGTTGCTAGCAGGTAAGGTTCCAGAAAACGCTGCCCGCGCAGGCCCCAGCGCTGGGCACTACACGATGGCGCGCAGCCTGCAGGGGCCTGGGCGCCGGTGCCGTCGGCAGCCACGAGCCACCCGACCTTCCGTGGAGACGACGACAATCACATCAAGAGCCCAAGTCTGAAAGGCCTGAAACATTCTGTCTTGGGGGAACCACTCCACAGGAGACACACGTGAATTACGCGTGCGGTCCCTTTGCCCCTGGAGACCCGGGCGCGCGCCGCCTGGAGAGCCCCGCTCGTGCCCGCCGGTGCGCAGGGCGCCCTCACGCCGAGTTGGAACCACCGACCGCACGGCCCCTGCGAACGCCGCGCCTGACGCGCACTTTCGCGGGACCCGGAGTTACAGAGCACGGGGCGCCACGCCGCGCTCACCAGAAATGGCCATTTCCAAGGAGAAAAGGAATATTTGGGGGAGAAAATGAAGCCACTGGATGGGCGGAATAAAAAAAGCAAAACCACAAATACGGTGATAAAATCAAGATGAGCGCCAAGAGCCTTCTCCTGGAAGGAGCCTGTGGGGAGGGCCAGGGGCGGTGCCGGAGAGGCGGGAGGGCGCCCGGTCTTGGTGAGGTCCCCACAGACCCGCGGGCCATGGCCCTGCCTTCTCACAAGGGAACGACAGACGCCATCAGTTCCGGGAGAAGCTGCTAGTTTCTGGCTGCGCCGGAAGCCGGACACAGGGGCACGGAGGAGGAGCCCGGAGGCCCCGGAGTTCCGCAGGCTGGTAACACTCACCGGCCTCGGGGCGCACCTCGCGCCCCCAGGCCCTTTCCTCTGTGCTCAGCAGTACTGATCTGCAGAACGCTCTTGAAGTGCCATCACCAAACTCAGCTCAGAGAAGGAGCACTGAAGCCCGAGCGCACGGAGCGAACCAGTGCGCGCCGCAACCGGGCACCCCGCAGCTCTGGGCAGCCACAGTCCGTGCCCCAGCCCTGCGCCTGGGCCCAGAAGACGGGACAGCATCCTCTGGAGGGAAGCCAAGTTGCAGGGGGCGCCTCTCATCCAGACGCAGTAAGCATCTGGAAAGGCAGCCTGTGGCAGGGGCTGCGGCTTCCTGCCCCCTCAGGCCCTGGGACAAGCCTTGGGCGGGCGTCGCAGGGCCTTGGGGACGTGGCCTCTCCGGCCCCAGGAATGGAGCCCCAGAAGAGCCTGGCCCCGACTGCTGCTTGGAATTCACAGACAAGCTGCCACCGCACACAGACCACTTAGGAGGCTTTAATTACATAACCAAAGTAATAAAAGATTTATGAGAAAAAGAACACCCACCGAGCCCATGAAGTAAACTAACTGACAGATTAATCAGCACTTAATAACAAGACATTTCTCTCAGTTGCCAAAAGCTCCACCAATGACTCAGGGAATAAGCAGACTTTTCCCCGTTTCTGTTACAACTTCCAGGAACTAATTTTTGGCCATTATTCATCATTTTTCCTTGGTGCCCACAGCATGAGTAGTAGCCTGTAGCACTAATAATCGTGGAAATTGATTTCAGAATGTGATTTTTCCACCGTAAGTAGACCCAGCCCCAGGCTTTGATGCAGAAGGAACAGCCCAGGCCTGAATGCACCTGCTTCCTCCCAGCCGCCCCATCAAGGACGGAGCCAGGCCCCGGCAGTGCTGGCCGCGGGGAAGGCCAGCTGGGCAGCACTGCCCACGTCCGGCGGAGGGCCGCCAGGTGACGGGCCTGTGCATCAGAGACACGCGGGAGAGAAAGTACCAATGAGGACGGGTGACTTACAGGACTAGTGGCTACTGAGTAAACCTTGATAAAAATATATTTTCAAATTTTATAAAACATTTAATCAAATTAGAAAGATATGTAATCGTAAAAAGAAGGCAAATAAACTCCAAAATGATGTATATATGTGTGTGGTGTGTGGTGTGTGTGTGTGTGTGTGTGTGTGTGTGTGTGTGTACAGGTAGCGTTTTCTAACCATGGGAAATAAAATGGTAAAATAACTTTAAAAAAATAGAAGGGGAATAAAATAGCTACCAGGAAGTTTAAAACACTACTAAACACTATAGTCTGTAAACTATTGTTAGTTAATATGAAAACATTATTGCATCCATCAAAGTTTATTGGGGCTGGCTAAACTTATATTCACAAGAAAACTAATAGGCTTGGATTATTGTGCAAATGAATAGCAAGAGGATTTTTTAAGTGTTAACCTATTAGTACAGGAGGGTTTTTATTTTAAGAGCAACTTTAAAGCAAGGAAATCAGAATAATTTAGAAAGTCAAAAAGACAAGAAAAACAAACAGGTCAAAAAATTCAAAGAATGAATCAACTGCCAGCAGAGGGTAATTATTTTTTAAAAGAAAAACTCACAAGTACAAAACTTCATAACAATGAAAGGGAATATAATTATAACAAGAAAGAAAATTTTAGAATAGATGCAGCTATTTTACAAAAAGTAATTGTAAATCTCCATGAAGAATAAGTTGCTGGAAAGTAGTCACCAAAATGTCTCCCAGATATACTGGGCACGAGGAAAGCAAAACAGAAATGAATGGAAGGCAGCGAAAAAGTGTTCAGCACACATAGATCTGCAAAGAATAAGATCAAAAAGCTTTATCTAAAGAGCTTTTAAAAAATTCTAACAGTTAAATAAATACTTATTTTATACTATGGAAACAAAAGGAGAACAATAATTCTTCAAAAGAAGTCAATTGCCATTGATTCCAGAAAATTTCAGATGAAGAGATTACTGCAGCCAATCTGATTTTGTATTACTTAAGAAAAATATGAATAAGATATGATGAAATTCATCCTTATATTCTGATTAACTCACTATGACCAAATGAGCCAGATTCCTGACATTCAAAGAGACTTTACTGAGGCCTCCCTGGTGGCACAACTGGTTAAGTCTCAGCCTATGAAGCTATCAGCAGCCACTGCAGCACGAGTTCGATCCCCGGCCAGGGAGCTGACCTATATGGCACAGCAGACCTCTCCTGTCTCCCCACTGCTCCCCTCAGCAGTGTGTTTCAGTAGATCCGTCTGTTCTGCTCCCCACTCTGTCTCTGGGGAATCCTCTCACCCCCCGCACCTCTGGCTTACACCCCAGTTCTTATACACATAAATAAATAAATCTTCAAAGAGACTTTACTTTTAGAAAATTGAGTAGTATGATCCTTCATTGTTAGATAAAAAAAGAATGTAATATGATTACAATAGATACCTCAAAGGTAATTTGTGAAAATTCTTACATATCTATGATAATATGAAAAAACAAACAAGATTAAAATAGGTCTGTAGTTTCATAATGTCTCTCACACACAGTATATTTTGTATTTATAATATAACATATTAACAATATTTTAATTAAATATGTATGTATAGATTTGGATATAGACTTATATGTCCATCGAGAAACCTGAGGGGATTAACAAAACTATTAGAAATGTTAAGAGAAAGCAGAAATATGACAAGTTCTGAGAGTATATTAAAATAATCATTAGAACACGTATTTCAATCCCCAAACTGATGTTAAAATGCATGGGGAAATATCTCAAGTGAGTCGATTCAATATTGTAACGGTGTCTATTTGCCTTTCATGTATAAAGCCAATGGAATCTCAAATACGGACCCCTAGTGGATTTTGTAAGCTGCCAGATCTCTGGATGGGGAGACAGACAGCTGGCAGGGACAGGACAGGGCCTGGGTGGGGTGTGGGTGGGCAGACTTGAGACCAGAACTCAGCAATAGCGGCCAGAGGAGCCTACATGGGCCTTCAATACAGAGATTTTACTTATTGTGCAGTATGCATAAAACCCTAAATATGTGATGTGTTATATAAATATTCATTTATTCGAATCACAGTGTACAATAGCAAGGCAATAAAGTAGGGCTTTTTAAAAATACATTGTTTTAAGTAAACGATACGCAGGTGTTAACACGTGCAAAGAGCGTCTATGAATAGCTGAAGAGCTGCCCTGTGCTCCTCAGAACCCCAGCTCCACTCTCTGCTCTGACAGACGCCTGTGTGGGGAGGCGGCGGCTTCTGCGGCCCGCGAGCGCAGCTGACTGAGGGGCAGCGGCTTCGGCGAAGGTCTGGGTGCGCCTTGGGTTCCTTACTGACCCGCATTCTTGTGCGCCCCGGGACTTCTCGGTGCCCGGGCGTCCCTCTTGCCGACCTTGAGGTGCCCCCGAGGATGGAAACGGACGCCAAGTGTGGGGGCAGGGGGTGCGTCCACTGTGTGGACAGGGATCTTCACGGAGCTGCCCGCACAGTCGGTTCAGACCTCACTGTCCCCCGGGCGCGGCCCCTGCGCTCCCGCAACAGACCCCGCGTCTGCACCACACGCTGTCAAAGCGTGGACACGCGCACACGCCTGTGTCGTGCTCGTGCGTGAGCGGCTGTGGCTTCGGAGGAGGAAACGCAGGGCTGAGAATCTCTCACCGTACCTGCTCCCTCCCGGTCTCCCAGAGGGGCAGGAGGCCAAGAGGAAGATCCGGAAGGGAAGACGCAAGTCGTTTCTCCGAGTTCCCAAAGCAAACTGCTGGGCGCTTTGGTGCTGTTTGCCCGGAACTTTGCGAACCAGCGCGGCCTTCCTCGGAGATGCCACGCGATTTCGTCGGTCCGAAAAGGACTCGGCGGAAACGTCCTTAGGCCAAAGACGTTCATTTCCCCGCACCTCCTAGCACAGGGCCGCCCGTCATTCCCGACCCGCGAGCACCCGAGCCTGGGGACTCGCGGCCGGGGCCAGTGGAAATGCCACCAAGTCGCAGTTTGCAAACAGCATCCAGGTCGATGCACAGCCGCACCCCAGCTCGTAAACAAGCAACCGTCCCCGGGACACGACCAGACAGCGGGGCGCAGAGGAAAGCCGCGATCGCCGCCCAGGAGGCGAAGGAAGAGAAAAATCCTAGCGAAGGCGCGCGGCTGAGAAGCAAGTCAGAGTCCGCAGCTCCGCGGGTGAGCCGCTGCCTGGGGCGCCCCGGACCGTCGTCTCCAGCAGACGCTGCCGGAGGACTCGCGCTGCCGTCTGTCTGTGGTGTGTGGTGCCTGTGGGGTGTGTGCATGTAGCGTGGTGTGGGGTGTGTGTGATGTGTGGTGTGTAGTGTGATGGGTGGCTGTGTGGTGTGTAGTGTGTGTGGTGTGTGTGGTGTGTGTGTGTAGTGTGTGTGTGGTGGGGTATGTGTGTGCTCTGTGTGTGTGTGGTGTGTGTGCAGTGTGTGTGTGGTGTGTGTGTAGTGTGGTATATGTGTGCTGTGCAGTGGTGTGTGTGTGTAGTGTGTGTGTGGTGGGGTATGTGTGTGCTCTGTGTGTGTGTGGTGTGTTTGAGTGGTGTGTGTGGTGGATCAAGAGTATTTGGTGGTAACTTTCTTTTTTTTAAAGATTGCTTTATGTATGCATACAAGCTGGGGTGCAGGCCAGAGGTGTGGGGCGGAGAGAGGGGTCACCAGAGACAGAGTGGGGAGCAGAACAGGCAGATCAGAAATACACTGCTGAGGGGAGCAGCGGGCGAGGCAGGAGAGGTCTGCGGCGCCCTGTGGGAATCTCCCCGGCCGGGCGTCGAACTCGCACCGCAGCCGCCAAGGGCTCCACCGGGCTCCACTTAACCCGTTGCACCAGCAGGGAGCCCGAGTAACATTTCTATCTTTGGCAACTAGGGACCCAGCTAGTCCACCTCCTGGCTGCAGCCGCCACTCCTCCATCCGGGGCTCCTGGTCAGGCAGGGCAGAAAGAGACCAGCGAGCCCTGCCTGCGTCTGTTTCCTCAAAGCGCCCAGGCTATGGACACAGTGAGCATCATGTCATATTCAGATCTTTCTGTCCATGGAATCTCTGCTATCTCATTTTCACATTCCTTTTGTTGGCACTTCGTGCCTTTTCTCGTTTCTCTCTGCTCATTATCGCATGGGTTGTAATATACACTTAGTTTTTGTGTAAATGATAAATTTGTAAGCATTTAGGCACATGAGCTATATAACAAAGTTTACCAATTCACTGGTTGAAATATTCTTTATCCCTGTTTAATATTTAATCTACCATTCACATATTTTTAATCTAACGCATTTACACGTCTATGCATTTATTCCTTTTACTTGTTGAATTATCTTAGGCAATAAAAGAATCTATTAAAAACCATCAAGCACCTTAACATGAAATAGGAACCCCGAGAAGTTGGGGTCAATGAGAACACGCGCCCCGGGGCCCTCTGCCAGGCAGTGGGTACCCCCCTCCCCGCTCTTGCCGGTGCCGCAGCCCCGGGCGGCCGCCAGGGAGAGACTGGCTTCTCTGCAGCCATCCTGAAAAATAAAACCAAACTGAAACTTCCTGCCCAGGAAGGTAACAAAACGCTGAAATAAAAGAAAAATCAAACCATCAGTCGCTGAGCAAAGTCCATAAACTACTCGGTCTGGGGATTTGTAATTGTTTTCATGCAGTGGTTCTTTTTATATTTTTAGAGTCTTTTGATTAATCCATGCGATTTCATGATGACGATCTGTTTGGGGTGATGTTTTTCCTTCACCATTACAAGGTTTCACTATCACTATTTAGGGTGGTTTTGTCCTAAGTAATATCTTTTATAATAATAACGTTGCTACAATATTTCTCCTTTTCCTACTGTTATTCCTACTTGTTTTCATTCCTTAATTCTCAACTTTTTTTAAATATCATTGGCTTTAAAGTGAGTTTTTTATGCAACTTTTTTTGTAAATGTTTGGCACACAGCATATTTTATCAACCAAGTAGAGAAAATAAAGTTTAAATTACCAATATTTTATTAAAAATTTATTTTGTCACAAGATATCTTATTGCAGTGATGAAATCTCTCCACAGGGCAGTAGTTTGCTATGAAAACCAAATTTCAGCAAATGTAAATTCTTTTGAAGTTTTATATTCACTAAAATATTTAAATGTTAGTATGAAATAAAATTACCCTCATGGAAGAAATAACTCAGGAAGAAGTGGACGGCGTTGTGGTGCATATGAGAATTAGGCATGAATAAGTAACTACTGAGCATGGTTTCTTATTAATGATGGGGAGACAAGCAAAGTTTATACACGGGAACAAGAACCTCCTGAGAAATTGGACTACCACATGCAAAAGAACGAAGCTAGACCATTACGCCCCACCATACATGAAAATCAACTCAAAATGGATAAAAGATTTGGATATAAGACTTGAAACCAGGGCCTCTCTGGTAGTGCAAGGGGTTGAGTCTCAGCCTATGGAGCTGTCCGCAGCCACTGCAGCACGAGTTGCATCCCGGGGCAGGGAGCTTCCCACAGGGCACAGCAGACCTCTCTAGCCTGCATGCTTGTATGCATAAGTAAATGAAATAAATCTTTGGGGGAAAAAAGACTTGAAACCATAAAATACATAGAAAAAACACCGGCGAAACATTCCATGACCTACACCTCAGAAACATCTTTGTGGACTCATCTCCAGCAGCAAGGGAAAAAAGGAAAAGATAAACAGCTGGGACTTCATCAAACTAAAACCTTCTATACAGCAAAAGAGACAGTGACCAGAACAGAGACACCAGTGATGGGGAGAAGGTATTTGCACACCACGCAACTGATAAAGGACTGATATGGAAGTCTGCAGAGCACTAATGCAACTCAACAAAAAGAAAGCAAAACACCCAATCAAAAAACGGGGAAAAGAGCTAAATAGACATTCTCCAAAGAGGACACACAGACGGCCAATAGGCACACAAAATAACACTTCTCATCACTTATCATCAGGGACATGGAACTCAAAAGCACAGTGAGATCCCACCTCACACCTGAGAAATGGCCCAGATGAAAGAAACTGCCAGCAACCAGCGCTGGGGAGGGTGGAGACAAAGGAGCCCTGTAACAGTGTTGGTGGCATACAGACTGATCCAGTCCCTGTGGACGTTCCTCCAAAGACTAAACATGGAGCTTCCATATGACTCAGCAATTCCACTCCTAGGGATCTACCCAAAAACACCAGTTTGAAAGGAAATCTGAGATGCTATATTTACAGCGGTGCTGTTACAGTATCCGAGACAGGGAAACAAGCCAAATGCCCCAGAACAGACGACTGGGTAAGATGACGTCATCTCTGTAAACAGTGGAATATTACTCGGTGATCAAAAAAGATAAGCTCCTGCCATTTGCAGCAGCATGGATGGAGCTGGAAGGGATCTATTCTGACTCCTTCTGGGGTTAGCCAGAGGAAGAAAGATGGTCTGCTTCTGTGTGGAATCTAGAGAAATTAAACAAAGGGTGTGACCAAGACAAACTGCAGGACTGACCCCTGAAAGCTGACCATGGTGTGAGACGCTCGGGAGGAGAGGGGGCCGGAGAGGGGGAGGGCACAGGACAGGGGAGCAGAGTGCCTTGAAGGGTGGCGAGGGCTGTGGGCACCTCGGAGGTGAGGAAACCTTGGTCACTGTGCTGGACAATCTCTGTGGTAGCTGCCACTCTCGTCCCTTCCCCCGCCCCGGGAGCGCCTTCTCGGGGTTCTCCGCCATGTCTCCTGTGAACGTTTGCTGAGGTTTCTGAGTAGAAGTCTGGAAAATGTGTAGACACCCCTGTCTATGGTCCACATCAGCTTCAGGTATCAGGGTGCACCCCTCAGCTTCTGGCAATTCAGTAGGAATTTCTGCCCGACTCACTTCTGTGCCATTTGCCCGTCACATCTCTGACGAACTCGAGAACATTTTCCAATTTGCGGTTATCCAGTTATTTTGCCTGTTGTCTGGTGACAGCGGTGTTCTTGTTAACAGCGCTGGACGAGAAGGCCCTCGTAAAGGTCACCCCCCCAGGTGTGCGCTCGCTGAGGCATTCATTTGCCAGTCAAGCACAATTCACAAAAATGTCACCACAAGTCTTCCGTTATAAATGTTGTCTACTTAGAGTAAAAGGCCATCTCACCATTTCGCAAAAACAAATCTGAAAGAGAAGGGAAAGGATCATGTTTATTGTTTTTGGGGGGTGTCAGGGTAAATCATAGCTACCCCACAGATGCCACCAAGAGTGAGACTTCCTTTATGGTACTGTTGGCCAACTGGTCATCTGATGATAACTACTAGTTATTTTCCCTATTTAATAAAATAGATAATTGCTAGCCGCATTCTGATCGTGTAAAAGGAGAAACAGTTCCTTTATTTTTTCCTTAAGGTAACATGGGTCCTGGGTGAATTGGTGGTGGGAAATCTACGGGGAATATACAGTAATGTAAAAGCCATAAATAAAAATAACAATTAAAGGAAAAAGTAACATCGGTCTCCAGTGTCGTTTGTGTTTTGCAGGTACAGGAGCTCCCTCTTTATCACACCCACACCAAAACGCCCAGAGTTCTCAACAGGGCCACTGTGCCTCCTCCCCCGTCTCTCTCTGGGAGTCTCACTCCTGGAGTCACGTCGCTCCTGGTTTGACTCACCTGGCCCCTGTTTTGTTTCCCTATATTCCACATATAGGGGCACATGCCGGCATCTATCTTTCTCCTTCTGACTTATTACACTTAGCATCATTCCCTCCATTTCCACCCATGTTGTCACAAATGGCAAGAGTTTATCTTTTTTGTTGATAGCTGAGTAGCGTTTTTCACAGCTGAGCAGTATTCTCCTGTGTATATAGACCACATCTTCTGCTCCACACATATGTTTGGGGCTCTTAGATTGTTTCCACAAGTCTGGCTATTGTAAATAGTGCTGCAGTGAACATGAAGGGGCAAGTTTCCCTTCAAGTTAGTGCTTCTGTATTCTTCAGACAGACAGCTAGGAGTTGAGTCACGGGGTCAAACTAAAAAGCTTTTGCACAGTGAGGAAAAGAAACTCGCTCTAACACAAAGACACCTGCTGAACAGGAGGGCGCATCGGCACATGGTCCATCTGACAAGGGCTGATCGTCAAGATCTACTGAGAACTCACAACTCAACAAGATGAAAAATAACAAAATGGGCACCTGGGCTAAATAGACGCTTCTAAGAAGATGCGCGGAGGCCGGCAGGTACGTGAGCGCGCTCCCCGTCACTTACCATCGGGCACGCCAGTCAGAACCCGAGGCCCCGCCTCGCGCCGCTGAGACCGGCGGGTCCCAAAGCCGAGGAGCAGCGGGTGCAGCAGGGGTGGGGTGCGGGAGCCGGGCACTGCGGGGAGGCGGAGCGGGGCCCAGCCGCGGCGGCTCCGTGGCGGCTCCCCACACACTGAGAACAGAAATTGCTCCTTCTTTATTTGGGCTCGCACCTTCAAGGAGTGATGCCCCTGGCCCCGCGGGACAGACGAGCTATGTCCGCCCAGGACGCACGAGACTCTGGGAGATGCGGAGAGCAGCGCAGAGGTTACTGCTCTCAATAACGTCCGCGTGTCAGTTATGACGCGATTACGCTGAGTGACGGCCCCTGACGACATTTAGGTTTAGTCAGGGGGGTTCTGTCTTAGAAATAAGAAAAGCAAAGACACTTCGGGTGGTTCCATGATTTCTCGATCTATAGAATTCTTTATGTGCAAGAATTTGCTTATAAAATACTGTGTTGGGCCTCCCCGGTGGCACAGCGGTTGAGCGCAGCGCTGTGGAGCTGTCAGCCGCGGCAACCCGAGTTCCACGCCTGCCCGGGGAGATTCCCACAGGGCGCAGCAGACCCCTCCTGCCTCACCCGCTGCTCCCCTCAGCAGTGTGTTTCCGTCCATCTGCCTCTTCTGCCCCCCCACTCTGTCTCTGGTGAACACTCACCACCCCACACCTCTGGCCTGTGCCCCAGCTTGTATGCAAAAATAAATCTTCAAAAAAAATCTGGTGTTCACTACAAAGATGTAAGGAAAACAATTATATATATATATATATATATATATATATATATATATATATATATATATGTATATATGGTGTTCGTCAAATCTGGAACAATATTCCTTTCATTGCGCCTGTTTCCTTTTGAAAAAGCCTGGATCTCTTTTTCCTAACTGCCCATAGTGTTGATGCTAACTGGGAAACAAGCTGACAGCTCCATGACGCGGGAGAGTCCCGAACTGGGGATGACCAGCGCGGGCCAGCGGGCGGTCACCTTGTCACCTGTGAGCTGGGTCAGCGAACCACTCAGCACATCGGGATTGCAGCGGGCGGTTCCGACCCGCTCTGTCCTGATTTGCTGTGGCTTGAACTCCCACTCAGTCTCCCGAAGACTCATCTGACTCCAAACATGGCTCTAAACAGGCCAAGTGAACTAATATTAGCACCGACGGCGCCCCCACCTGTGCTAAATGTCGCGCTGAAGCGTGGGGATTCCCAGCGCCCCTGCAGCACCGACGGGGAACCGGGAGCCCCAGAGACTCCCGGGCGGCCGTGCGGAAACATCAGTCGGGGTTAAAAATACAGCAGAGTGGAGTTCTCCATTTAGCAAGTGATGTCACCGCACGCTCGCGGGGAGCGATCAGCTGAAATAGATGCAGTGACGCACGGCGGCCCCGAATTATCCCCTCCGTCTCCGGGCCGGAGCAGCTGCGCGTGGACAGAAGATCTCGGACTATCTGGGAGATGCCCCGCCCGTGCCCGGCCTCCTGGTCTGGCCGCGGCACGTCTGTCACAACCACCAGTCTGACACACGACCGCTTCGAGCCATGCTTCCGTGGGTGTCGGCAGTTTCAACAGTGTCCCTCCGGGTCCGCTGGCTGCGCGGTGCTGCGGCGCTGGGTCTGCAGCTTTGAGGACGGCGAGCGGTCTGCAGAGCGCCGCCTGGGGGACGGCGTGTGCTCGGCCCCCTCGCTGTGCTGGGGACGCGGGTGTGGAGAAGCAGCTCCCGGAGGCGAGGGTCCGGCTGGCCCCGCGGATGTCCCCTTGGCGGCCGGCTTCGCGGTGCTGGGCAGGCGCCTCTCTGCCCCTTGCGCGCTCTCCTCCCGGGGAGCTCATCACGTGCACGGCCGCTCTAGAGCACCGGGAGTTCTGCTCACCTGCTAAGGGTGACGTCCCCAAATGTTAACTCTGGGGGCAAATGCACATTTGGTGCATTTTGGCGAAGGCGTATTTGGCCCATACTCTCTGGGGTCCCTGATCAACGTGATCTTCTTCCACTAATATCAGAGTTCTCGCCTCATCCGTAAAATAGATTTGCTCATGTTTTATACCCTTTCAAGGTGCAGTGTGGACTGTCGTGGTGTGAAAGGAGACGTGAGGATCGGGCGCTCGTGGACTCAGAGACTCGGGAAGGAGCACCTCGGTCTTTCACTCCCGCTCCCAGGAGTTGAAGATTTGCGCTGCTGGAATTAGCAGCAGGCCCATCGCAGGCTGCAAAAGCAGACCCGCGGCAGGCCCCTCGGCAGAGCATCTCAGGCCAGTGTCCCGGTCGGTGCTGTCCGTGCTGTCCGGCATCGGGGAGGTGGCCGCAGGCGGGTACTGACCGGTCTGGTGACCCCACCACGTGGGCTCCTCCCTGCGTGCCCCGGGACGGAGCTGGATCTTTGGAACAAAGCTAAGCAAGTCAGCTCAGCTTGCAGCCCCTTGAGGCTCACAGCGCTGGGGGACGCATACCCAAGTGAACGTTCCGAGGTCACAACCCCGCATGGCAGCGCCGCGGTCGCTCCGGGGGAGGGGGCTGCAGAGTGCAGCCCGCTGGTGAGCTGCTCCCGGCTGCCTCGTTCTGGAAACGTCATAAACTAGATTATGTGTCTACAATAGCTTTCTAAGGAAAGCAGGGAACTCTTGCATTAAGGGTGCAGTTTAGATTTTATTCATTTGGAAGGAAAAATGGACTGTGGTATTTGAAAATATGTGAAAAATTTAATTGCACAGTGTGGCCATAACTTCCTTTTACTCCTTCACGTGTCCTAAGTACAGCATTGATTCTTTAGTGGTAAATGTAACTTCTTGGGAATAATCAATATTTCTTTATTATTAATTTTTTTTTAATTTGCACCATGGCCTTGCGAGCAGAGACAAATACGATAAATCTTAAGTAAATGACAACCAAAGTAAAATCAAATCGTAATATTTTAATGAACAAAAATAATTTTTCCGTATTTTGGCATTTTGTTTTGTTCTATAGCTTTTGGAAGAAGATTTTTACCCACTTGTGACTTGTTAAGTGAAGCTTCTCAAGGATCATTTTATACTTGTTAGATTTCCCCCGAAAGCCTTCAAGTGTACTGACCAGAGGGCACAGGTGTGGGCGATTGTAGGTAGGACCCACCCCCGAAGCAAGCGCAGCGCTGTGGGGCTTCATTTCTCCTAAACTTATGGATAAAGTGACTTTGCTTAAATTCAGTGTAATTATTAATATGTTTGGAATAAAATGCACCATTTTTCTGTGTGTTCTCATCATCTAGTCTTTCCTAATTTTTCTTCTCTCTCTCTCACTCTCGCTCTCGCTTTTCTATTATTTGAAAGCTTTTATGACTTCACTTTGTCTTCAGTGGCTAATATGAGATTTAAAAGACTTAGCACAGTCTGATGTCAAGTGACCTCCTGCCACATCCCGGGCAGAGACACCCGCGCCTGCACGCCCCCACCACCCCCTCCTGTTGCTGTCACACTTGTGAGTTTCCATGGGTGTCACGAACTCTGTGCAGGTCACTGCTTTTCCTAAAAACTGTCATGGGACGCCATCAGAATTAATGCAAGCTGGAGTTTGTGTCAGTGGTAGCTCAGCCTGCCCAGGTGCTCAGCCTGCCCAGGTATGTCCCTTTGCCCCCTGGACGGTCCTGACACCTTCGTAGAGAACACTCAGCTGTTCCTGACCGGTCAAGGCAAGTTTCTGTTCACAGATAGTCTGACTTTAGCTCATGGTCAGCATTGGGGTGCCGCTCCCAGAAGATGTCCTCCGGGGGGGGCCGTCAATCTTCATCTGTCTTGTCCTGGCTGTGACCATCTCCTCGGCGAGACACAGAAGCCTTGGCCGGCGTGTCCACCTATATTTACATGTTTCTCAACATTAAGACTTTCACACTACAGACTCCTCGAGAAATCATTGTTTTGAGCCTTCCAAGGAGAGTCGCAGGGAGCGTTTAACTCCTGGTAACTAAGGACAGTAGTGGCCTTGGGATGCGGGAAATGAGGCTTAATAATGTAATTTCTAAACCACATAAACCCCTCATCAGTTGCCGGGAGAGTCCTCTCCAGTTATAATCAGCCTTAAAACACATATTTACTATATAAAATGTAAAATGCATTTAATTTTGCTCACTACACTCACTAATTCTCCCCACTTCCTGCTCTCCCCAAGGAAAGTCTGTCAGCTCCGAGCCGTCCAGGATCCCCCTGGTTTTCACCAAGTTTGGTCCCCGTAAGACCCACAGCTCTGAGATCCACCCACGTCTGGACCTCCCTGGGGGCGCAGGGGTTAAGTCTCAGCACTATGAAGCTGTCGCAGCCACCGTAGCATGAGTTCCATCCAGACCAGGGAGCTTCCCACAGGGCGCAGCAGACCTCTCCTGTCTCCCCGCTGCTCCCCTCAGCAGTGTGTTTCAGTGGATCTGCCTGTTCTGCGCCCGACTCTGTCTCTGGGGAGTCTTCTTACCCCCCACACCTCTGGCCTGCACCCCAGCTCTTGCATGCATAAATAAATATTTTTTTTTTAAAAGAGATCCCCGAGCTCTTCCCAGCTGCCCCTCTAGTCTCTTCCCCACTCTGCTGTGGCTTCCTCGGATAGATTTATATAGATTTATTTATTTATGCATACAAGCTGGGGTGGAGGCCAGAGGTCTGCTGCGCCCTGTGGGAAGCTCCCTGGCCGGGGATCGAACTCAGGCCACAGCGGCTCCGGACAGCTCCACAGTGCTGCGCTTAACCCCTGTGTCACCAGGGAGGCCCTTTTCAGTTTTAAGTTTTTATCTGAATTTATTACATTTAGTTATAAAAGCACCTAGGAAATCTTTGCAGATATTTGAATACAGTAAAACAATATTCTTAACACATTCAGATCCATATGTTATATTTGGATTTTTAAGAAAATATTAATTGTTCAACTGCAGCATTCAGCCATAGCCCCTTCCGCGCCCAGGGAGCTGAAATATGGACGAACTGTGACCGAGGTTCAAGGACAGCGGTTTGCGTGTTTAAACCTTGATGAGTGATCATTGTTGATGATAAATGAATGATAGATAGATGATAGATAGATGGATAGATAGACGTTTCTTGATAGCACATAGGTATCAAAAATAAACCAATTCTTTCCTTGCCACCGTAACCTACGTCATGCTCTTTCTTCTCTTAAATTCCCCTTTCTCTCCCTTTTCCAGGAAAAAATTCCCATCCTGTCTGAACATCTAACTCTGGCTCCACCTTTCCAGAATGGCCCTGGTGGCCGGCGAGTTGCTTCTCCTGGTGTCACTGTGTTCTGGGGCCAGGGGCCTCCCCAGCCCAGGTCCCGCCCAGGCGTGCGCCATGTGGGGGGACAGCAAGTGTGGGCTCAGCGTTCCAAGCCCTCGGGATGAGCTGGCTCTGTGTGGTGCCAGAGGAGAAAGAAACAGAGAGGGAAAGACTCATAACTGAAGCCCCTGATCTCACACAGCATATTAGCCCCTCAAAGCCGAACGCCCGGTAAGAGCTGCCGCGTGTGGGTCCATCTGAACAGTGACAGTCCCTGATTACTCCGCGCCGAGAGACGGAATACAACCTGTCCCGTGTAACCATCTTCTAAGATGACCCTTTCTGTTCCCTGTCAATTTCTAGAGATGACGAAGTAAAAGTATCAAAGGGAGTAAAAGCTCCTGCACCCAGAAGTCATTTTCAGTGAACTAAGTGCCTCTTCATTTTCCAGAAGCCATTTTCTCCACAGGCACTTTCAGAAAGCAGCTCTGGGCTGCTGTCTCCAGGGAGCTCTTCATCACTGCCCATGCCCTCGCACACACACTCACACATGCACATGTGCACAGGTGTGCACGCCCAGATATGCACATTCACATGTGTGTACATGCACAAACATGCATACCTAGTCATACCCACACTCACACACCTGCATGTGCATACAATTGCACACATTCACACAGTGCACACTCATTTGTGTGCACACACAATTGCATGAACACCCTCCCGTGTGTGCTCACAGGTACACACAAGTAGGTGCACACACTCACACCTGCACACACACTCACACCTGGTCACTGCACCCCACGAAGGCAGATGTCTATCTCTGGGGACGCTGTGAACTGAGCATTAACTCTTCGCTCAACTGGAAAAAGGCAAATCTCTGTCTAGAGCCTACACTGAGGAAACGTGTGGCCAATTTTCTTGATTCTGAAGCATTTCTCTCTCACAGAGGTGAAATATTCCCGCGCCCATGCAAACTGTTATTTTCAGGCCAAGTCTGTTTCCACACAGAGACAGTGACTCATCTTCTTCAGGTGGGAGTTTGTTTCACAAGAACGTCCAGGAGGCAGCTGGCGGCGTCATACGTCTGGCTCCCAGTAGTACTAGGAGGAGAAACTGCTGAAGTCGCTGCAGCCAACGGGCTGTAGTGGGCGCCATGGGGGGGTGGCGAGGTCGCCCAGTCTAGTGGGCGCCATGGGGGATGCAAGGTCGCCCAGTCTAGTGGACGCCATGGGGGGTGGCGAGGTCGCCCAGTCTAGTGGGTGCCATGGGGGGATGCAAGGTCGCCCAGCCGTGGTGGACGCCATGGGGGGTGGCGAGGTCGTCCAGCCAACGCAAAGCCGTGGAGCGTGAGGCCCTACTGAAGGCACTTCCCCGGAGCCTCACCGGCCATGGCTGTAGCCCCTGTTCAGGCGCCTTCACAGAAACGCACTGGGGGGTGGGGGTCCCGGGGGCAGGGAAGAAGCTCCTGGGCTCTGGAGGTGGTAAAACTCCCCTAAGGAGATGGCTGGTGTGATGGGCCCGGGTATGGGCCGTAGGTCCACGGCCGCCGCCTGTCCATGTAGAACTTCAGGCAAATCAGGAAAAGACTCATTTTCCTCTGGAGCCATGAAAGTGGAGACTCCTGTGGGGCTTTTTTACCTTGCAATTTTTCTGGCTTTATTGAGCTATAATCGTAAATGAGCACTGAATTGTTGGGGGGAGGGGTTGTTTTCATTTATTTACTTTTTTACAGAATGATAGGCAAGTTATTTCCCCACCACCGCTCCTTATGCCCTTTGCCCTTCCCCGCTCCCAACGCCGCCATCTCAGTTCTCACACTAGAGTCCCCCAGTTTCAATAAATATGTCGCTGCGTTGAAACGTCCACTCTCTCCGCGTCCGATCACCGTCCTCACTGCTCTTTTTTTTTTTTGAAGATTTATTTATTTATACACACAAGCTGGGGTGCAGGCCAGAGGTGTGGGGGGCGAGAGGGTTCACCAGAGACAGAGTGGGGGCAGAGCAGGCAGATCAGAAACACACTGCTGAGGGAGCAGCGGGCGAGGCAGGGGAGGTCTGCTGCGGCCAAGGGGGACTCTCCCCGGCCGGGCGTCGAACTCGCGTCGCCGCTGCCGACAGCTCCACAGCGCAGCGCTCAGCCGCTGCCCACCGGGGAGGCCTGTCCTCATTGCTCTCACTGGCTCTGCCGCCGCGCTCCTTCCCGCCTACTCCCTCCTCGCCGCGGTGCGAGCTAACTTCGTCTTTCCTTATCCAGTGTCTTCTCTAGGTCTAAACTTTCTTGTATTCTCTGTAATCTTGGAGCAATCCTAAATCACCTATTCAACAGATACAGATATATAAAGTGTTAAACTAGAAAGCAGGTCTGATTTTATCGATTTAAATATTTCTAACAAGTTCTCCCAACTTCACAAAGTCAGAGGCCACCAGCTACTTGAATGTGATTTACAATTAATCTGTTAGGAATTGACCAATAAATGATTATTTCCCATGTTCCTCGCAGCCTCTTAAAATTTCTTCCCTCTTCTATAAGGAGAAGCCGCTGGCTCGTCTGGAATTAGCTCTAGTTAAGCTTCCAGTGAATCGATCCACAGGATGTGATTAAATAAACCCTAGTGCCTTCCTCAGACCTGAACCACTAAAAATACATGAGTCAAAGACATGGAAAGATGCAAAAGAAACCCGGCATTGCTTAGTCATCCCTGTCTGTCTGCACAGTGCATGGTCCAGGGAGGCCCCGTGTGGAAGCAACACCAAGTATTACACTTGACACACAATAGCTCCCCTTCTCCCTTTCCTTCTTGCTTCGCAGCTCCTCTCTGGCTCAGGTTTAGGTTCTCTCTGCGGTCTGGACAGCGGTCAGGTCAATATGTCTGTGTCCTTCCCTCCTCCTTCCTCACCCCAGCCCCTCCCCTTGAGGGCAAACTCAGATGGTCGCAAAGACCTTTTCATAATGTCCGCAGCTCTCTCACTACTGCGCCAAGTTTACGCCCTCAGCTGGAATTTCACAGGCAACCCAACCCGCCATTCGTACGTGTGATGTTTACGAGTAACACGAGGCATGGGAGACACCCCGTAAAGTCTCGTTTGCCATGGGATCTAATGCTGTTTAGTTATACACGGAAAAAAAACAAAAAGAGACTGCTTTGAGAGATTTCATTTTAATTAATTTTGGTTAAATATTCAGTGAAGCCCATTTATATTTCCCCGTGCACGATATTTAATGGCTGTCTGACGCTCACAGGATTCCCTCTGTTAAATTGTTTCCCTGTAGCATTTCATTTTCTCAGCATGTTAGACAAAAATGTGATGGGGCAGAAGCATTTATTGTGTTGTAAATCTACGTTCACCGCTGAGTAGATGCCCGAAGGACACGAGTAAATGCCTCTTTACAAACCAAAAATGAACGGGTGACAGAGGTGACCCAACAGCTTCCAACCCCGCAGACTCCTAGCTCCCTCACCGAGGCCACACAGCTCGTTTCTCTGACTGGGCTTTACGGAAGCAGGGGGCGAGCATGGGTTACAGCGCGTCTGCTGTCACTAGCTGCTGGTGTTTCACTAGGCCTATTTGAGGACCAGGCCAGGGAGGATGCCGCTCTCTGCTTCGTGGCGGACTCACTCCTGAGGGTCGGGCACTGTTGGTGTGGTAGGAGTTCGGGCCGTTTTCCCAGTTTTTATCGATAATATAGAAAGAAGCAAATACTCCTGTTTTGCCTTTGACTTAAAAAATAGCTTATGATGACAAATGACAGATGGACTCTTCACAGTATCTCGAGAGCAAAACAGCTTTGGAATCAAAGGTCTCCTTCCAAATCCCAGCTCAGAAACTTAACATCATGTGATCTGGTTATGTGACTGAGTTTCTCCTTCCTGCAGAACCTTCAAGTAGAAAACATGATTTCCTAAAAGAAATCAGAGTATTAGATTCCTTCCTGGAGGTGGGGTCAGCCTGGCCAGACTAGGTCACATTTCTGCCACCAACATTCAGACCGGTTACCGGCAGCAGGACATGGCATACCAGGAACCGAGCAAAAGGTTCTTACTGGAGAACCCCCATTGCTTCCGTCAGCTCAGCATGTTCCACTAGAGACACATGAGGCTGTGGGGCTGCAGCTAGAGATGTCTGCCTGCTACAGACAAAGATAGAGATGGTGTGAGAGAGATACGGATATAAATGTAGTTACAAATATAGACGGGACGGAGGCATAGAGACGGGGACGTGTAGATGTGACTGTGTGGACATAATTGCAGATAGAATATGGTTCTAGACAGAGACGAGACAGAAACAGGAATATAAATATATAGATGTCAGTGACGTTGAGACAGTCAAGATTTCTTAGGAGACAGAAAAAGAAATAACTATAAAACAAAATGTATATGTTGGATGTCAAAAACATGTTTTTAAAGATTTATTTATTTATGAACACAAGAACTGGGGTGCAGACCAGAGGTAGGGGGGTGGGAGGACTCCCCAGAGACAGAGTGGGGAGCAGAACAGGTGGATCTACTGAAACACACAGCTGAGGGGAGCAGCGGGGAGACAGGAGAGGTCTGCCGCGCCCTATGGGAAGAGGCCCCCAGCGGCTGCCATCCAGGCTCTCGGCAGGAAGATTCTCGAAACCGACGGGAAGACAAGACCAAGTCAGAAGAGAACCATTTTCTCTGCAAGCGCCTGAGTCTTCTCACTTGCATCTGCAAAGTTCACACAAGCGCTGACGAGAATGCAGAGCCTCCTGCAGGCGAATCGGGATACAGGTGCAGAGGCTGGTCAGGCCCTGCCCTCAAGCCCGGTGGCATTAGCCCTGAATCGTGTCTCTGGTTTGAGACAACAGAAATATCCAGAGGGTGAGCGGCGGAGCCCTGAGTGTTTCTGCGTTCTGCACCGCCCGACAGGCTCATGTATAAGGACCCGGAAAACTTAGTCTTGCAAAATTACTAAATGCCATATAATTTTTAGGATACTCCAAATTTATGTATCACACGTGACCAGATTATCAGTGACTCATTAAAAAAAGCCTGGGAAATCCAGTCGATGCAATAAAAGGGAAAAAAGGGTAACAATCCAAGAGTCTGCAAGCTGCTAGGATGGACCGCTCTGGTAATGTGTGTTCATTAGAAAGGGCAAAGTGAATTGGGTGCAGTGAGAGGCTTCTGATCACACCTGCGAGAATGGCCCATATTAAAATATAATACTAATAACAGAAGCGTGGTGAGGGTGCGGGGCGAGGAGCCCTCGCCCGCGGCGGGTACGAACCGGCAGCCCCTGGGGAAACAGCCTGGAAACTTCTCAAAACATTCAGGCGAGCTCTGCCCTGTGACCCCGGCGACCTGCCATCCCTCTTCCAGATGCGCAGCTGAAGGACACAGGACACAGGCCGCCGACAGGGGCCTCTGCCCCCTGCGGCTTACGGCGCCAAGGTGCGGGAGCAACCGCACCGCGGTGACCACACGGGAGTAGCTGGGCCGCGGCGGAATCCTGGCATTTGCAGCGACAAGAGCGGATTGAGGGTAGCGGGTTAAGGGGAGGCAGAAAGAGAAAGACGGAGACCTGACGGCGTCACTCCCCGTGGGACATCGGAAAACAAAGGAAGAGACTAAACTAAACTAGAGCAAATCTTAGAAATCTGCCTGCAGCCTTGGGGGAGGGGTAGGGGGAAGCGGGGCCCAGGGGGTGGCGGCCAGTGGATTCGGGGGCCGTGGGGCGCTTTGGCAGTGGACACTGCGGGTAACACGCAGCTGAAGAGGGCTGGAGCCCCGGCCCTAAATTATACATTGTAGCAAAGCAATGTCAGCCCAATAAAATACTAGTTAAAAGTATCTATTTCTATCTTGGATTTATTTTTTATTTTTATTTTTTATTTATACACACAAGCTGGGGTACAGGCCAGAGGCGTGGGGTGGTGAGAGGGTTCACCAGAGACAGAGCGGGGAGCAGAACAGGCAGATCAGAAACACACTGCTGAGGGGAGCAGCGGGCGAGGCAGGAGAGGTCTGCTGCGCCATGTGGGATTCTCCCCGGCCGGGCGTCGAACTCGCGTCGCCGCTTTCGACAGCTCCACAGCGCAGCGCCCAACCGCCGCGCCACCAGGGAGGCCCTATCTTGGATTTCTAAAAACATCGTCCCAGAGAAAGGGAGAGCTGAAACATCTCCACTCAAAGTGGATTAAAAATTACGATCTCTATTCATTGAAAAACTCTCACTGCCCATTTAAGATTTGAAAATGTGAAATATTATTCCTACAGAACCCCCATTCTCAGTGCTCTGAAATTAAGCTTTCTGAGCTCCCGATGAAGTCCCAGTCACAGGTTCAAGCCCGTGATTTCGCGCCCGTGATCTTCAGCGGTAACTGTGTGACTCTGACATCAGTCAGTCTGACTGAGTCGGGGCAGCAGCGCTCGCTCTCTGGCACACGCCCCCACACACATGCATACAAGTCATATCAATGCATCGCTGCACATACGGCAGTATATGAAGCATCAGTGCGACAGCAGCACATGCACACCTGAGCACCTGCGGGGACGCCGGCAGCAGCGCAGCCCGGCGCCCGGCCTGGGCACCGTCTCCCTGCAGCTCTTCGCTGCTGCTGGCGCGCGCGAGCTCCGTCGGAGTTAGAGCCACCCCCGAGGAGGGCCCCGCAGGTGGCCGAGGCAACAGCTCCCCGGTGCCCTCCCGGTGGAGCGTCCATGCCGCCGCCTCTTCCAAGGGACGCCGGGCGGGAGGCAGGGCAACTCTGCTGGGCAGAGGGGTCAGGCCCGGGTAGCATGAGGCGCGGAAGACGCCCGTCCCCCGTCGCTCCCACAGCGCCACCGCGTCAGAGCCGGAGGCGGCATTAACCAGGCAGGAAGCGCCGGGGGAAGCCGCGCGTCAGCCTGCGGCGGTGGCCAGTAGCTGGAGGCCGGAGAAGGCTCTGGACCCAGCGGTCTCGTCCGGCCCAAGCGGCTCTTCACAGCTCGCGTCTTTCTCCGCCCGCCTTTGCGTAAGTCCCCGGGCAGGCTCCGAGCGCGGGGCAGGGCTGGGGGTAGAGCGCAGCGGAGGCAGGGCTGGGGCGGCTGCTGGCGGGAGCGCTGTGGCAGGGGCTCTGAGGCTGTCAGGGTTCTCCAGGGAGGAATCCTCCAGTATCCTGTTGGGGGCCAGACAGCCGGCAGCCAGCGCTCTGGAGTCTGCCAGGGGAAGGGCGGGCGGGCGGGGTCGCCAGAGTCCAGTCGCGACTTCAATCTCCCTGTCCCAACCTGGGGCCTCCCCCAGGCTGCTGCTCTCTGCCTTTCCAAAACCCCAGGGGGGACTTTTTCCAGAAAATCAGCCTCTGATTCTAAAGGGCTGCAGATTCCTGGTGCTGGGGTGTGGGGGAGTGGGAGCTGGCAGCCTGTCGGGCGTGTGGGGCTCCCGTTCTCCCCCAGCTGGGCGCCCCACCCACGCTCTGGGCCGCGGCTCTCCGGGTGGATGCGGCGCTCAGCGCTGCTGTCTCCCAGCCGTCGCCACGCGGTGCCCAAGGGTTTGCTGCTGCAGAGCACCTTTAGCAGGTGAAAGCAACACTCATCGGTCACTCACGGTGGCCAAGCGTCAAGTCTGCTCAGGTGTCGGGGAGCTGAGTTGGGGGGCACCTGCGCAGGTGCCTGCTCCTGCAGGCGGGTCTGGGCGGTTGCTGCTGCTCGCATCTGCAGGGCCGGCTGGACCTGCCTCCCCCAGGTCGGGCAGCTCTGCGTCCTGAGCCTCTTTGGAGAATTCGCCTGCCGGGGCAGAGCCGCGTGGACTCCCGCAGCTCAGTCCCGATTGGCCACTTCGCCGTAAGCAAACGCCCCTTCACCTCCGCGGCGGCGGGCGCGTGCGATGGGCGTGGCGTCTTCACGTTCACCGACTCCCCGTGTCCACAGCGTCCTTCGTGCCCACATGTCCACGGTTCGGCGCGAGAGGCCTCCATGGAGCGCCCTCTGAGGACCGGCTCTTGCAGGTGCCCGCTCTGAAGCAGGCAGGGGACGGGGTGTCGGGCTCAGAAGCTCCAGTTCCCTGCGGAGGTCTGTGGGCGGCTCATCGGCAGGGCACAGCCCCCCAACAGCGGGCGGGGAGCCGACCTCACAGGGTCGCGAGCAGTGATGTCCCCTCGCGCCCCGCTCCAGACCCGCGAGCTCTTGTAACGGGCGCCCTGCATTAAACTCCACTGCCTAGGGCAGCTCGCCTTGGGCCTTGGTTTTCTACCTGACATTGACTAAAAATGAATAAATAAACTCATGATTTATCCATAATCTGCGCTTAATAAATTTTAGCCTTTTCCTGATCAAATGATTAGCTTAATTATCTTTCTGCAGTAAGTTTCTTCCTGCTCTACACACATCTCCGTGTGAGTCAGCCGCGGTCTTTGTCAGCGTAGAAGCCTTCTGTGTTCTACTGAGCTGTACTTCACACCCGTCCCGGCTTCCATCTTTCTGTAAGATCGAAATTCTTGAAATAGTAACAAAATGTAAAAAGCCAAAAGTCGAACTCAAGAGCCTAACACGTCGGAATGGACCAAAAAGGTTTGTACACTTGAAAGCAACGTGACTTCACATCTTCACTATTCAGACCCATCAGTGAACTGTCATGTCCTTCAGCGTGCATGTTGGCTCCTGACGCAGGGCCCACCAGCAGACACCCAAAGGCGACATTTGTGATAAAAACAGGAAGCGGTCGCATTGGTCGTGGAGCTAAGTCCGCGGTGTGGGACTCACACCTCCACCTTAGGGGCGGCTGCTACTTTCAGAGACTGAGCAACCGTGTGAGGCGAATCCCCTTGGAAACTTCTTATCTTCAACAAAGCAATCACGTCGTCCCTGGAGAGGTTCAAATCCCTTACAAAAAGCCCAAGCACAGCCCATCCACGCAGGAGTTGCTGAGCTTTTGGAATGGCCGGCACTAGCTCAGAGCCCCCCACGCTTGCGGAGTCACCCCCAAAGAGATGGATGACTGCAGTGCTCCCCTTTACTCACCCCCCGGGCAGCCCGAGGTCACTGAGAACGCGGGCTGATCCACCGAGCCGCCTGCATATCTGTGCCCACCAGCTGGTGCCTCCAGCCTGTCGGCGTGTGGGCTGTGTGAAATGGCTAAAATTCTTCCAGAAATGGGAGAATTCAGAGCACCAGAGCCCCCTAAATTAAGGGCTGATCGCGCTCGCTCTGCCTGGGTCTCCTCCAGCTCGGCACTCTGTCCAGCCCTGTCTCCGGCTGGTCTGACTTGGGCCGGTTCCCAACACGAGACAGGGGCCCAGCCCTGCCAAGCTGGAGGCCATTTTCATTCTGAGCGGAAATTAGCAACTCTGGTTTAATTCTTTAGATCCTTCAGAATCATTTGTACACATAGCCCGATTTTTAGCAAAGCCAGACCATTCCGACCATAGTTCCCTGCTTTTTGTAGAAATTCAATAAATGTTGATTGATTTTTCTTAAATTCATCAATTCTTTAGTAATGATGGCTGGATGATCCATTTTAAACCTAACTGGAGAATACACCAATTTTATGAGGCTGAGTAAAATATTACCAAGAAGATTCCAGTAACGGAGTCAATTACCATTAGACGCAATTTCTAGAGATCCAATTTACACAAAGCCAGAGACACTCGTCTCATAAGCTGAAATCAGGAGCTCCATCTGTGCGTTCAGCAAGCACATGCCCACATTGATCCTCCAACATTATCTTCTAAATTCCACAAAGGGAAAGCTCAGGTTTTTTAAGAATCTCTGAGCCATTGTAATCTTTAATTCAAAAGCAGAGCCTCAGTCTCCACTATCTTGAGGAATTTTTGAATCTCAATGAGCTAAAGTACCAAACCGGTGTATTGACCATTCTTGTCCCAAGACTTCAAATCGATAAACTCTCTAAATCTAATAGTTTCAGTAATAGAACTGTTCAATCATTCACTCCCAGGAATAAGGATGCATGTAGTTATAGTCTAGAGCAGCTTAAAAGATAATTAAATCAACATCGTTCATCTTCCTGAGGATCGCCTGAAAAAGATGAGAGAAATAAATAAAAGGTCGAAGACAAACTCCAAGCTCATCCAATGAAACGCTTCGTCTCATTGGAGGGCGCAGGCAGCACAGCAGAGAGCACCTCTTCCCTCTTGTCTCTCGAGATGCCGAGCTGGTTAAGGGGGTCAGAGCGAACTGAACAACTTTCCAGCATGTGCACGTGCTGGATTCTCGCCCGGCCACTGCCATGCACACGGGGCGGGGGGGGGGGGGGTCGTGGGACCTGTAGTCTCTCCAGATCGAGCCTCCGGAGTTCCACCCCAGCCGCTTCCCATTTTCATACCGGAAATCAAAACAGAAAATGGCCCTCAAACCAAGCCTCTTTGGTTCAGTTTGTAGTATTCAAATATTTTCCTGAATTCCCTGAATTTTTATTTAGAAAGCAAATGAGTCTCCTAAGAATGTTTGATAAGTCAAAACATTTCCAGTAAAGCCAAGATAAATTATCAATGCACCTGTCATCACCTTTACCAGTAACCAGAGACTTTTAAAATCATCACCCACTAGTAATCCTCAGTCTAGGGAAAAAGAGTTAAAAATTTGCAATCTAAAACCCAGCTCTCTTAATTTTAAAGCAAGTATTTAGGGATAAAATAAATGTTTATAGCCATTGCAATTCTTCTTTTTGTCTCCCTTAATTTAAGAGAAATGAAGAGAACTCCAAAGGAAAGAAGCAAAATTGACAGCAATTATCAAACAGGTGAACAGGAAGAAATTCAGATTCCTTGTCATTATCAGGACACGTGCAGTACCCGTGAAGCAGTGCACATTTGGATGTATATCGCGGGGTCTAGAGCAATCACTAAAGAGACTACCGGAACTACGGTATGCTAAGAAGGAAATAAAGGAGTCACACACAATGCTTCATCAAACCCTTAAAATAAAGAAGAAGAGAGTAGAAGAGAAAAACAGGAGCAAAGAAAAGCAAATGAGAACAAGTGTGGTGAAGATTAGTCCAAGTACATCAACAGTCACGTGAACATCAGTGATCTGAGCACACCAGGGAAAGAAAGGGGTCCTCAGAGTGGGTCAGACGAGACCCAGCTGTGTGGTGTCTGCAGGATCCACGTTATACATAGGGCCCGACACTGCTGGTGGGCTCAAACTGGCCCAGTCACTCTGGAAGCCGTGTGGAGGGTCCTCAGACTACAAACTTTGGAGCTACCATATGACCCAGCAATTCCACTCCTAGGAATCTACCCAAAGGACACAAGAACATTAATTCAAAAGGATACCCTGCACCCCTGTTTATGCAGCACAGTTTACAATAGGTAAAATATGGAAATAACCCAGATGCCCCAAAATAGATGATTAGATCAAGAAGATGTGGTCTATATACACAGTGGAATACTATGCAGCCATCAAAAAGATAAACTCAGGCCTGCATCATGGCACAAGGAGTTAAGTCTCAGCACTATGAAGCTATCGCAGCCACTGCAGCACGAGTTCGATCCCCAGCCAGGGAGCTTCCCACAGGGCGCAGCAGACCTCTCCTGCCTCCCCACTGCTCCCCTCAGCAGTGTGTTTCAGTAGATCTGTCTGTTCTGCTCCCCATTTTGTCTCTGGAGAGTCCTCTCAACCCTGACACCTCTGGCCTACACCCCAGTTCTTGTATGCATACATAAATAAATAAATCTTTTTTTAAAAAAAATGAACTAACGCCATTCACAGCAACATGGATGGAGCTAGAAGGGAAGTCAGAAGGAAAAGAAAAATAACAGATGGTTTCATTTATAGGAGGAATATAGGGGAACTAAATAAGGGATCAGGAAAAAATAACAATAATAATAAATAAAAAGAAATTAACAGGCACCTATAAATCAGAGACACTCTGCAGGGGAGGGGAGGGAGAGGGATCCAAACGAGGGCGAGAAGAGACAAGGGACTGACGGCTCAGGGGTGGTGGGAATTATACAGGGACTGTGCCTGAGAGGAGGAAGCACACGCGCGTGCATCATACAAAAACGAACAAAGATGTAGCACACACACGTCAGTATAAGGACACGCCGAGAGACAGGGCAGCAGAGCGAGAAAGGCGCCCCCTGCCCACACCCAGGGAGAGCCAAGGGGCGGCACTGAAGCAGCGAAGCGGACTTAGCGCAAGGAAAACCCTGCGGGAGGAGGCGCCAAAGGGCAGCGCCATGAAGGGCGTGCGGTTCTCCGAGAAGACAGCCCTCTCTAAAGGGGACGCGCTTGGCAGGGGAGCGTGAAATGACGCGAAGCAGGAGGGGAGAGGCCTGCGAGACGGAGCTCTGCCGGCGAGGGCAGGGTGGGGTGACAGCGCCCGGGAGTTGGTACCAGCGATGGAGCAGGCCACCTGATGCCGCAGCAGGAAACACCTTCTTCTCCAGCTCAGATGAAACAAGGAAACCCCATCCTGGGGCCTCAAATCCAACTTTAAAGAACAGACCGCGTTGGAGCTGTCTGCTCTCGGGTCACATCAGAATGAGTTAGAAATTAATAGTAGAAAAATACTTGGAAACCCCCAAAATGCCTAATACACAAAGCAGAGAAGAAATCTCAAGAGATTTTTTTTAATATTTTTTACTTTTTTAAGTTTTAATATTTCTTAACTTAACTGAAAATGAATATACAACTTCTGAAGATGTGTAGGATACAGCAAAAGCAGTCCTTAGAGGAGCTGTATACTGTGAAATGCATGTATACACAAGGATAAAGATCTAAAATCTAAAAATGAAGAAAAAGGGCAAATCAAATCCAACCTAAGTGGGAAAAAGAAATAATAAAAACTAGAGCAGAGATTGATACAATGGAAAACAGGAAACAATAGAGAACAAAAATTATGAAGGAAATTCTTTGAAAAAGATGGAAGCGACGGCTAATAAGAATAAAAAGTGAAAAGGCACTAATGTCAGGAGGAAAGACGCAGACTGGCGGCGGTGAGAGGGGCAGCACGGGGCGGCCAGCCGCCCTGCCCAGCCCCGACCGGACGCTGCGGGCAGTTGCTTGGGAGGCGAAGTCTGCAAGCTGCAAAGCTCCCGCAGAGGAAGCAGAAAGAATGCGCCTCTGGTGCTGGGTCCCTGAGCAGCGATCCTCTCAAGCAGAAAGCAGCACCTCCCCGCGCATCTCCTGGCGAATCCCACCAAATACCTGAGGAAGAAGTTATGGTGGTGTGGGGTGGCCACGTCCATCTGGAGAGGCGTGGACCTGCGCCTCAGTCACCAGTCTGCAAGCCAACAGCACCTCCATGAAGGGTAACACAATTAGGGGCCTCCCCGTGGCCGAGGGGTTGGTCTCAGGCTGTCACCGCTGCAGCCTGAGTTCGATCCCCGGCCAGGGAGCTTCCCACAGGGCGCAGCAGACTCCTCCTGTCTCCCCGCTGCCCCCCTAAGCAGTGTAGGTCAGTGGATCTGCCTGTTATGTTCCCCTCTCTGTCTGTGGGGAGTCCTCTCACCTCCGCACCTTTGGCCTGCACCCCAGTTCTAAATATACACACACAAAAAAAAAAAACAATTAAAAATTACAAATAAAAATAAAACATAAAAACAAGTTTTTAAAAATTCCACATGCCTACTTTCATCAGTTCACTCATTACCCCGAAAGCCGCTCACCTACCAAATCACACTGACATCAAAAATTCTCATTCTGGAATGAAAAGCCACTGTCATGTCATTTGAACATGATATGAACACATTTTCCTAAAATATACGTCTCATTCTCCAAGTCCCTGCCTGAGCCAAGGCGCAGGCTCGCTGCGAGTGAGTCACTTAAAGGACTAACGGAGAATATAGCCCAGAAAAAGAAGGAAACACAACATGATATTCTCAACAAAAACACTCACAAGCTAATTTGGTTGAACATGTTCAGCACGACCGAATCTTCTCTTGCAGATGAAAGCTACAATGTCCAGGTCTTATCACGACGGACAAGCCCTTAAGGACAGCGGAAAGCGAGCCAGGCACAGGAGCGTGTGGGTGAGAAACACTCTTGAAACTGGACCTCGACAGCCTGGAAATCCACGGAGACGCCCCCAGGACCTGGGTAGCAGACCCAGCCGGGAGCCGTTCGAAGGTGATTTCACGCAGATTCCAGCACCCAGAGGCCACCGCTTACCAGCTTCTGCACCGCATCCTAAAGGTGCTATTTTTTTTTTTAAGATTTATCTGTTTTTGCATACAAGCTGGGGTACAGGCCAGAGGTGCGGGTCAGCAAGAAGATTCACCAGAGACAGAGTGGGGAGCAGAACAGGCAGATGGACGGAAACACACTGCTGAGGGGAGCAGCGGATGAGGCAGGAGAGGTCTGCTGTGCCCTGTGGGAAGCTCCCTGGCCGGGCATCGAACTCACGTCGCAGCCACCGACAGCTCCACAGCGCTGTGCTTAACCTGTTGTGCCACAAGGGAGGGCCCAAGGGTGCTCTTTTAAAGAACATCTTTAATGTCACCAGTGGATGGCTCTACTTTTGATATGCTGTCCAGGGTGGCTGAGGTTTAGGTAAAGTGATTCATTCATTTGAGAAACCCGTAAACCAAAGCCAGGGTCACCAGTGATAACAGCTATATCTGAAGAAAAAGTAGGGGTCAGCTCTACCACCAAGAGAATCCTTTCCAGGTCTCCTGTACATTTATTTATAGGTCACGTTCATTGTTTTACTTGGTTCACCTATTATAACACTCTCTTAAGTAATTTTCCCTGGAATTAAAAGCTCTGAGATCATCTGGCATTTTTCTATGCTATGAAGCTACCATTAGCAAGATCAAAGACAGTGTTAATTAAGCAAAGGCCCACTAGAGCCTCATAAAGTCACTAGGCCCCCATAAAGTCACTAGCCCCCCATACAGCAACTAGACCACTAATTGGAATGACAGGCTAATTCAGCCTATAGAGCACAAAACACATAAAAATCCATTTATAGTTGCTTTTATTTCACAACAAATGATGTAGCCAGTGTTTATTCTTTCCCACAAAAAAAAATATCCCTTTGTCTGATCCACATACATATTTTGCTATAATGGATTTATTTTTAAGATTTTTTAAAAAGATTTATTTATTTATACATGCAAGCTGGGGTACAGGCCAGAGGCGTGGGGGCGGCGAGAGGGTTCACCAGAGACAGAGTGGGGAGCTGAATAGGCAGATCGAGGGAAATACACTGCTGAGGGGAGCAGCGGGCGAGGCAGGAGAGGTCTCCCGCACCCTGTGGGATTCTCCCCACCTGGGCGTCGAACTCACATCACGCGCTGCCAACAGCTCCACGGTGCAGCGCTCAACCGCTGCGCCACCAGGGAGGCCCAATAATGGATTTTTTTAATAAATTATATTTACATGAATGATAGATCATATTGTCTTTTAAATCTAATGCACAAAATTCTGCTAGTCATGTTCGTGGATCAAGAGATCATCACTCAAAGAAACAGAAACATTTATCTGAGACGCTGAAAGCCACTGACTCCAGACGCCTTTAGCAATTAAACACGCAACACAGAGGGCAGGAAGCAAATCCCTGATCCCAGCACTAAATCAAGGCATGTGGTGATCTCAGACCTGGTTTTATTTCACTCTAGCCTTGTAAGTATTGATTTTTCTTCATGAGTTATGTTTTTCCCTGTGACTCCTAAGTTGAAATTTCAATGCAGAACAAATTAAGATATTACAAGCACCACGTAGATGTGATATGTCTGGGAGAATAAAAAAGGATTATTTTAAAGGTGGTTCAGTGACATCGTTAAATGAAATAGCTGAGTTTCTCCCTGTACAGCTCCTAGAGACCGAATGCTTCAATACTTGGGGATATTTCAAAAAGGAGTGTCAAATGACTGTTTGCGTCATAATAAGAGTATTGTTGTCAGTATTTACTGAGATTCTTGCTGTTGGCCATTGTTATATGTCACTGACGTGTACAAACTGTTCTGTATAAAATATTGCCTCCCAGAGAAGATCGGGCAGGCATAATCCTGGATCCTGGACCCAGCGGTCTAAATAGTTGATTTTCTGAGACTTTCTGGTGAAGGGTCTCAGTGACTAAATGCAGACTATTGACTGGAACTGTCACAGTACGTATTTTTCCAAGTAACATTTTATCAAATTGTTCAAATTAGCCCATTGCAGCCTCAGTCCTCTGCGGTGACGCTCTTTGACACCAAGTTGGATGTTTAACAGCGTCGATCCTGCATAGTCACCTGCCCGAGCGCCAGGTGAGGAGCCGGCATCCCGCACAGCACGATGGGAAGCGCATTCTGGCTCCTCCTGCGCCCCCAGGTGACCAGCCCACACTGGCCACGGCCAGGAGCGCGCTTCCCTCCATCGTGCAGGTAGCGCCTGGGCCGTTCATCACCCCCGCGGCCCCGCCGCCAAGCCCCTGTCGGTACCAGCTGTTAAACCCCCGCCCACTGCGAGCGGCGAGACCCTCATGGAAACTAACCAGAACCCCGCAAAAAAAGCGCATGGGCCAGCTGTCACTGGCGCAAACTCCGTTAGCTGTTTAGAGGTGACCTTTGACACGGGAAGCGACGGCTGTGTGCCGTTTCTCTCAAGTAGCCAAGGCCCAGCAGTAAGAGGGAGGTGGCAGAGAAGCACCAGGGGCACAGGACAAAGCCGCTCTGCCCCGAAGCTGCCGCTGCCCACGCGCCCTGGGCGGCTCAGCAGGAGGGGCAGAGCGGGAGGAGTCCGCGGAGCCCCGCCTCACGACGACGCGAGCGCGCAGGGGCACGGGGCGCTGCTGGTGATTCCCTGCCTCAGTGTCCTCTCCGTGTACTTGGTCGGGGCGATGAGTGTGGTGATGACAAGCAGACCGCAGCGGGGGGAACTGGAAGGAGACAGGGCCGCCTGCTGTCCCAACGGCCGTCTGGGGCGGTTTCCCGCAGCAGCGCAGCGTCTCGCGTCTTCATCCTCACGTCAAGGGTATCGCGTCCCAGGGGCTTCGCTGGTGGCCCGACGGGTTAAGCGCAGCACTATGGAGCTATTGGCAGCAGGAGTTCGATCCCCGGCCAGAGAGCTTCCCACAGGGCACAACAGACCTCTCCTGTCTCCCCGCTGCTCCCCTCAGCAGTGGATTTCAGTGGATCCGCCTGTTCTGCTCCCCACTCTGTCTCAGGGGAGTGCTCTCGCCTCCCCACGCCTCTGGCCTGCACCCCAGCTTGTATGCATAAATATGAAAATCTTAAAAAAAAAAAAAAGTATCTCCTCTCAGGTCAAGCGCCTAAGGGTGTCAAGGACGAACCCGCTGACCGCGGGAGCTGCCGACAGCCCCCGGCGGCCACCTGCACCTGCGGTGAGACGACGACGGCCTTGGGCCCCCTTGCAGCCGACTCCACAAGCTGGTCGGCGCCCCGCTCAGACAGCCCGTCAAGCGCTTTACTTTGTACGTTTTGTCCCTTTAATCTCAACCTGGGGTGGCCCGAGCCCCGAGCAGGCGGCTGCCCCTGTGGGGTGTGCGGCGAGGGGGGCCTCAGGGAAGGCCGCGCCCAGACTCTGCCCATCCATCGGGGAGACCAGAGACACCGCCAGGGCTTCGCAGTGGAGGAACCCGCCCTGCGCTTGGAGAGGGGCGCGGAAGCGCCGCGACCCCGCACTGTGGAGGCTCCGGCTCCGCGCAGCCCCGGGCCTCCCGAGACAGGGGAAACGCGCGTTTGCAGCCACGCTCGTCGGGACGTTTTCAGCTCGCAAATGGACACGATTCCTAACGGAAGCAGCGAGGAGCACACGTTCCAGACACACGTCAAACGGCAGCCGCGAGCCCACGCCCGACACCCGGGCAGAACGCGTGCTGCCTGCGGAGACTCGGCGGCCCACCCGGGTGGGAGAGCGCGAGGAAAGCGGCAGAGCGGGAGCAAGGCGGCGAGCGGGCTCCCGGGCTCGCCCAGGCAGTGCCAGTGGTGCCCTTCGCACACCAACTGCCCGGCTCGGGGCTGCGGCGTCCTCGGAGAGCCGCCCGGTGGCTGCCCCGGCGTCGCTGCACTGTCAGGTGTCACTGCAGGGACACCGAGGGCCCGAGCAGGCTGCAGACCGGGTCACCCGCCCGCTTCGTGCTCGGGAGAGCTGCGGCGAGGGTGGCAGCGCGGCGGCGAGGCTGAGGGGCCGTCGGAGCCTCCCCACAGCCCCACACGCCGCCCCGAGCAGCAGCCAGCAGCACACCCAGCAGACACACAAGCCACCCCGAGAATGACGGGCCCAGCCTGGGGAGGGGGCGCGGAGCCAGATCCCAGACCCTCGGGCCCCAAGGCACGCGGCGCGCAGCAGACACGCGCTCAGACACGCGGCGGGGCGCAGGGCGGCGCCGCAGGCCGGGCCAGACTCGCTGCTGCCGCCCAGCCCGGCCGGGCCCCGCGGTCGTGGCGTTAAGGGAGGCGAACTGGCTCCTTTTCCTTGCCTGCGGCTTTTCCGTGGTCCGACCTGGCCGACGTCGCGGGGGATGCTGAGCCTGAGCGCCATGTCCTAATGGGACCTCGAGATTCTCCAGGGAAAAAATAAAATGGTTAGTGAGAGCAGAGCATGTGTTTCCGCAACCTTGGCAGAACATTTCTTCATTTCACGCACAATTAGTGCAACTGGAGATCATCAAACCCGACCTTTTTGTCCTAGAGGCGCGCAGCCTGTGTCACCGGGTGGAGGAGACGATTTTGGAAGATGGCGCCTGGTCAGTGGGGAATTGGGGCTGGGGCTCGGGTGTTTGCAGAACTCATGGCGGCTTCCATGTCCGCAGTAACTGTTTCTCCCTCCCTGTCTCAGAACTGGCACCACAAAGAACCAGGCTTAGCTGAACGATTCAACGCTGGGTGTCCAAGCTTCATTATAGCTCCCGAAGACCAACAACATATGGCCGGAGCCTTGGGAAATATGGTCAAAGAGATAATTCCAGAAAACCTGGTCTCAGATCGAAAACTCCCCAAACTTGGCAGCCTGTCAGCTGCCTTGGAGATGAGAAATAAGATACATCCTGCTAAATGTGAGAACAGAATTGCCTTCCAAACTGTGGTGATTAACACTCGTCCAGTGAGTTGCTTTCCACTGAGCAATTTTGCTTCTCCCAAGTCCTCCGACCTGCAGCTGAAGTATTAATTTCATACCTTTCCTTAGACCAGGAGTAGCTGTCATTTTTTAAGTGCTAGAAAACCAGGATGACAGACCCTCTGCCTTGGAAGAAGCAGGCGGACAAAACGACAACAAAAAAGTTCAAAACAAAAAAGTGACATCAACTTGGTGGGTTCTGTGGCAACTGAACGGGCGCTAAGAGGGTGCATTTTCCATGGGGAATTAAAAAAATTTGAGAATCTTCTTTTAATGACCTCCGTGCTCCTGAAGTTCTGAACAGGCGTGACCACAGAGCCCCACGCACCTGGCAGGAGGCCTCCACCCGCCGCCCGGTCCACCCTGCCTGGCCACTGCCCCAGGGCTGAGCACAGAGGGCCAGCACCAGCCTCGGTACCGGTCGGGGTTCCTTGAGGGGTCCGGGCTCGGGGCGTGGACGGAGGAGCGTCGGCCGCCGTCCTTCCTGCAGCTGACACGGATGCGCTGAGCAAAGGCGCCTCCTGCTCAGCCCCGCGGTGTGAGCCGCCGGAGCCAGGACTTGTGAGGGGGCCGCGCCTGGAGATGCGGCCGCCGTGGGGACCGGACAGGGAGATTCTCGACCCCACCGCTGGTGCTGGGCCGACCTGGCCTCTCAGCAGTCGGCTCACGGTTTTGGAGTTCTGTTTGCCGCTGCGTGTGCTGACGGGGGAGCCCGCAGCCTCGTCGTCGCCGCTCTCATGGGTCCTGAAGACACCGGTCCCCCCGCCTCCGCCTGGGCCGGCTTCAGGGCTGACTCGCTGTGTGCGGTTCCTCCGCGTCTCCTCCTGGACGCAAGGGCCGCTGCTGTCGTGCCGCAGCTGAAGCCTGGACGGTGGGTCGCGAGCCCTCGTCCCCTCTCAGCCCGCTCCCGAAGGCAGTGGCCGAGCGGGGTTAGAGGAGCTGTAAAGCAGCCACTCACTGTTGAGGCAACTGCCTGGCTGCAGACACAGCAGATGCTCAGCCTTTGCCACGCGGAGTCATCTTCACGAGTAACATCCCCTCCTCCGCCTCTCCTCCCACCTGCCTTCCATTCTCCTCAAGCTAAAACTAGGTCAGTCTCCTTCTCCCCAAGGTACCTGCGAGTGTAGAATGGGGCGTCTTCCCAGCGTGGCGTGGTGCCTGCTGAGGGTGCTGTGGCCGCAGGCGAGCATGACCCTCCCACGCCTTCACGCTCCTGCCGGCCCTGCTCCCCGCTGCCCCCCGCTGCCCCCACTGCGTCCCCCCTTCCTGTGGCGCATCAGACTGCAGCAGTGTCTGCACTGAACGAGGAGATGAGGCGAAACCAGCCATCAGCTGCCTTTGGGGACTCCCTCTCCGGCCTCTGCTGCTGCCTCTGCCGCCCAGGGCCTTCCCGGCAGCCCCGCCCGGCCCGCCTCCACCGACACCCGGCCCCGCCCAGCCC